>JAVSBS010013790.1:97778-115965 GCA_033124195.1 Coracias cyanogaster | reverse complement strand
GGGGCACGGGCGCTGCCGCGGCCGGGGGTGACCGGGCGGCGGGCCGGCAGCCGCGCCGGCAGCGAGCGAGCGAGCGAACGGGCGGGCTCGGCCTGCGCCGCCCGCGGCCCGGAGACGATTAACGGGCGAGCGGAGAGGTTGCAGCCCTTCCCCGGCGCGGTGCGGGCGCAGGACGGGCGAGCGGGGTGGCGGTGTGAGCCGGAGCCGCTCTCCCCAGAGCGGGGCAGAGCCGCTCCCCGCTCGGAAAGTTGTTGGTGCCGGAGAGGCCGGCGGCGGGCAGGCGCGGGGGCAGAGCTAAAAATACCGCGGCCGCCGAGCCGAGCCCCAGAGGACGGGCGGAGGGCAGCGGCGGGCGGGAGCCGGAGAGCGGCCGACCCCGCGGGGGAAGCGACCGGCGGCGGCAGCGGAGCGAGGCGGGGGCTGCGCCGCTTCTTCCCGTGCCCGCGGGTGCCGAGGGCAAGGGCCGACCGGGGAGAGCGGGCTGGAGGTTCCGTTCTCCACCGCCCCGCGGGGCAGGGCAGCCGCGGGACCGCCGTGCCGGCGGCCGCACCTGCCGGGAGCCTCTCCCGGCTGGAGGCTGCCTGGGTATGGGCGCTCGCCTGAACCGGGACCTCGCGAAGGTGCCGAGTAAGGTGCTCCAAAATCCGGCTTCCTAAGATCGATCGATCGAGAGTGTGACTAACTCCCGTCTAAGAACGGGACAACTCCCTGGTGTGCGCACGCAATCTTTACCCCTTACAGTTGTGCTCACGTTTAACCGGAGAAGGGGGGCTTATAACTAACCGAAGTGCAATATTCCAAACTGGTTGGAAAACTGAAATGCAAGCTGCCATGCGAAAAGAAAGAAGACAATTTAAGACTCGTCGTAGCCGACATGAATATTATACTGCGTGTTGAACAAGGACGGGAGTTGGGAAAAGCACCTTTCAGAGCAGGTGCCCTGGGATCTGTGATAAGACCAAAAATGTGAACTTTCACAAGGAAGGGCCTCTGGGTATCTAGAGGCCTTGTGTAAACTGACATGTAACTTTCCTGGCTGAACACTTACCTGCTGTGGTGACGGTCACACCTACCTGCCCTTGCGCTGAGGGCAACCACGCATGAGCACATGGCTGGCAAAGTCAAGGAACACCTGAGGGAGGCGTGGTCGCCTTCTTGTTTCCCAGTCACTGTTAAAACACATTGGTTTGTTTGGATTTTTTTTTTTTTCCCCTTTTGTTAATTGCCACAAGGCTACTACTTTTCTGAGCAGGTTGCTTTTTTTTTTTTTTTCTTTTTTTGGCGTTCCTGCCTCATAGTGCTTTCATCTTTTATCTGGCATTGCTGAAGCCTGAACAAATATTTAAAATAGTGTATGAAGAGACAGGTCATGGAGAAGCTGAAGTTTGCATTCCAGGAACTGTAAAACTCTGAATCAAGTAAATCTGAGGTTTTCTGCAGCAGGCTGTGTACTTGAAAAATTACTGATGTTGAAGTAGACTCTAAACCCAGCTATTTGCAACACTTGAAAATAAGCTGGATGTGGCGTTTTCTAATTTGGCAGCACTTCTGTGTTTTGTCCTGCATTAGCTTCCACTTAGTCTTGTGTGCCTATAATTTGCCTGTGCTGAAAGGTTTAAGCATTTACTGGAGTTTTTAATAAACAGTAGGCTATATGATCCAAATAATTTTGTTTGCAGGATTTTTCTGATGGGTCTAATATTGTTGGAGTAGAGCCCATTAGCAATATTGCATCAAGATCACCACATAGTACTTGTGAACTTTCACTTGCCATTTATGAACCCTTTGGGAGCAGCCTGATAGCCCTCCAGCAATATTTTCCTCAGCATCAATAGTTAAAACTAGTAGCAATTGCTCCTAAGTGTAGGAACACTTGTGCATAGTAGAGAAATAACGGTCACCTAATATGAGGTGTTATCTCCAGAAGCCTTATGTCAAAATTTCTACTTTTTGTTACCAATCTAATGGTGCAAAACTCTCTCTGTGTGTGGCAGGTTCACTTTAGGAAGCTGGCTAATAACAAGAAATTGTATTTGACTTATGTAATGAACTCAATGGGATGTGTTTCCCCGTGTACACTTCCTCCTGACCTGACTGAAAACAGGCTGGTTAATGAACTGTGTAATCTCTTAAAAAGTTCCCATGTCATGTGCAAGAAGTTAAAGACACTGAGCTGTCTCTCAGGGCGTGTTTTGGGCCCTCAGGCGTGGCAGCGACGCAGTGTGGCAGACCCCACATGTACTGGGTTTTACACTGTGGTCCCTGCCCTGGCACCTGAGTATATTGTCCCTTCTTCATGGATCGTAGTGAGTCTGTGATGACAGTGTGGAACGCGAGCTCTGGCACATGCTAGTAACCACAGTGCGTTCATGTGCCCTTCTGTCTGTGAGGCTGGAACTCACTCCAGTCTGTTGTCACTGCTGCTATGCCATGTGCGAGCTGCACAAACCTAGGTCATGCTCCAAATCTTCATTTTCCAGAGCAAACATACAGCTTTGTGCAGTTGACAGAACGTATTGACTCATTAACCTGTTGTCTGCTATAAGTGGTATATCTGAAGCTACGTTTTTTAGGCCTGCTTAGACAGGTCTTCATCCTTTTGAAAGAATTGAGGCTTCAGGGAGTGATGAGGCTGGGCAAAAAATGACAGCAAACTGCCTGAAATTCTAGATTCTTAGCAGAGTTGTGGTGGCGTTTTTTGGTTTGGGGTTGTTTGGTTTTGGTTTTTTTTTCAAGTAATTCAAAACATATTAAAAAGCCACCCACTTTAACGTATTCAGAATTCAAGAAAAGTGAGTTTGTCTTCCACAAAACAACACTGACAACCAGCCAACCAGTCACCAAAACACTACTGTGTCTTGGGAACGGCAGTGGTCACTTCTGCTGCTCTCTGTAATCCAGCAGGAGAACTTGAGTGGCAGAAAGTAATACTAGGGGAGGTGAGAAAGACCCTGAAATGCAAAATCTCTCAAATCCAAGTAGTCCTACCTTTTACTCAAGAGTGGATGTGGAAGAAGAAAGTGTTAGCACAGGTGGGCTAAAAACAGGATGAGGGGAATGGAGGGTGGAGACCTGAGAAGGTAGAGGCAGTGCTGTGCTGCTGGGGAAAGGCAAAGGGTGTCTCCGCCCCACAGAGCGTGTGTGTTGCAGCAAATTACTTGCGTTTGGGTTTCAAAACGTAGTTTGTAGGCATAATTTAAAGGTTCTTTTGGTCACAGTTTCACTGATCCTTATACCCATGGGAGCGGAGGGCATGCCGTCTGACAGGTTCTCACCAGGTCTATCCACAGACCTGCTGCATCAAATACACACTACTCCTTGTTTCAGTGTGTTAGTGGTACATTGCCTGCAGTTTCCTTGGCTGAGAATATGCTTCTACAGCATTTTACTTTTTGGTGTGGAGGCTGATGGGATGCTTGCAGCTAAAATCTGTGAGGTTGAAAGAAGTTCAAATGTTCAGTTATGCCTTAGTAAATGTTAACTGAGATGCTGTCACTTCAAATTTACTGTTCCTTGGATTGCAGCAAGGGGAAGTGTTTCAAACCAGTATTCTGCAGCAAGGACATCTGCCTGCAGGAGCTTTGCAGGATAGTGTAAGGAGTGTTTAAAACCCGAGGTACGTTAATTTTAAAGTATACTAACAATGCATCTTTTCTTTGTTTTTCAGAATTGGTCTGGGAGTCTTATTGTAGCATCTTTAACGGGTGCTTTTGGGTCATCTTTTCTTTACGGTTACAATCTTTCTGTGGTAAACGCTCCTGCAGTGGTAAGTGACTAACAAAGATGGAATTTAGTATCAGTAGAGGGCAGCCTTGTCCAGCTATTGTGCTCCTCAACATCCCGCTTTTATAAACCTTCTGATCTGGTAGAAGTTACGTCTCATATGGGAACTTTCTTTTGCCTGAAAGCTTCTTTCTGCTGTCCGTGAGGTTTTCACATAAATTCAGTAGCTGCCAGGAAACTACATGCTATTGTTGAAGTGGGTGGTTGGACGTGGTTTGCTTATCATTCTCCCCAAGCCCAGACAAATACTAAATCTTCCTGCACACTTTTGCATGGCTAGTAATAGTCAGTTTTTCTGACTAGTGAGTAATTGGTAGCTCTGTGCACCCGTTCAGCCACCTTTGTTCATATCATTCTGTTCTGGAGGGTTGCACAACATTTCGCTCCCACAGTACTGATATAAATAACGCCTCTGGCTTTCTCTTAAATAATGAGCCTCTTCTTCTGCATTTCGTGGTGATGTCTTGTTTGGTCCTGAATTCAGAGCTGCTGTGTTGACCATCTGTTGGCTGCAACACATGGAACAGATCTGATGAATAGAGTGCTGTCAAATCAGTGTACAGTATATGGAGGGATTTCTTTAAAATACCAGTTATCACAAAGGGAAATCTGAATATTTTGTTTTTACACTGGCTGTCTAGAGATCCTCTTAATTCAGGCAAGCACAGCAGTAAGCAATGCAGTGGAGTTGCAAACAATACTGTTTCGAAAAAGCACCTGGTAAATTTTGTGAACTGTGGAAATTCCATTTCAAAATAGTTCCTTTCCAAAGCTAAGCTCCTTCTTTTATGGAAATCTCTTATTAAAATGTGTGGCTAGGTTTCCACCTAAACAGGTTGGTCACATTAAAGATGGATGCAATATTTATTAAAATAATGAAAGAAGATTTTTTTTTTTTAAACTAATGTTTCATATGTGTATTTTATTTGGTAAAGCGATGACCCAAAGGACAAGGAAGGGATTGACCCTGCAGGAAGTTTTAATTGCCCCCTTCATAACTTCTGGGAATTTTCTTGATCCTGGTACTTTTTGTAACAGTAACACAAAATTGGGTAAATTGGATGTTTATTCTAGCATCACCAGTCTAGGCATCACTTCACCTTGCAGTCATCAGAAGATAAACATGGCTTAAGAAGAAATCAGCAGGAACCTGAAATTCTGTGAGCAGTGGTATTGACTGTCTTGATGGTAACATCCTTCCTGCACTGCCTCACTACTGTCAACAGAGCAGTGAGAATTATTTCTAAACTTTTAAGCACCATTTAAAAAATGGGCTGTCTTGGTAATCAGAGCTCTCTTGACCCTTTCTGCAGGAGTTAAGGAGAGAGAGGGTGAGAGGACTAGGATGTGCTCTTTGGCAACACTCAGACAGTTAGGTTTGAACCATTTGATAGATTATAATGGTCACCAGAGTGCAGGTGAGGAGACTGTAGGCGTAACCATACTGTGGCAAGTGTTAAATTCCAGGTATTGTGGTTAGTAACGCTTTCAGGATTGCCCCATTTTTCTCTGAAATCTTTACTGTTGCTTTTGGACTGAAACTGGGCACTGTGCTGATGGCTTTGGTCATACTGTTGACAAGTATGCATGACGTGTCCCTTTTTGCAGCAGGGTGTTTCAGTGTTTGGTTGAGAACTTTGTGTCTTTCTTACGCATGTTAAGCCATACATTAGCTGAGGCTAAGAAGTAGTCCTACTGACAAGGAATGAGTAGTGGTGTAGTTCAAGAATAAAATACCAGTATGGTCTCTGGTCCTCCCCCTAGCCCCAGGGTTAAACTATGTCATCCATTTGCCTAGGACAGGCCACCTTTCTGTCCCTATCAGTGACCAGGTTGAAGGGAAGAGTCTGGGCTCTGCTCATGGCTGTGGTGAGGAGGAACAAGCTATATGAAAGCTGTGTTTCTTGCAGCACAAGAAAAGGAACCTTTGCCCCATCTGGTTTACCCCCTTATGTCACCAAATCAGTCAGCTGCAAGGTGACCCTTTGACAATACCGATGTGAGGTGACTGAGGAGAGCAAGAGGGGAACACCTTGTAGCTGTAAATAAACAGCAGTCTTGTAAGAGGTTATATTGGGAGTGCAGTAATTCCTAAAAGTTGTAAGTAACTTTCATTTCTAAACTTGGTAGGACAAATAACTTGTTCTGGTGACATGCAGCTTGCAGCATGTGTTGTATGAGGATCTCTTGTTGGGATGTTGGATATCTTCTGCCCTGGTTTACTTCAGTACAATTCCTTTTGATGTTTAAAGTCCTCTAATCTTAGAGAAGGGCTGTATGATGCTCTGAGAGGTATTGAAAAAAATGATAATGACTGTTGCCTAACATGGGATATTTCCAGGATCCTGGAAACGAACACATTAGCACGATGACTTAGCTGGGTGGGAGGAAGTTCATTTAAGGCTGAAGCATTGAAGAACTGTTCATAAATTCTTGTGTACATTTCCTTTTGGTGCTGCAAGTTGTGCCAGGTCATCCAGCCGCAGGGGAATACCCTTCCAGTTCTCACCTGTGAACTTTACTGCAGGTCATCTTGTAAGGTCGAGTCAGTCCAGCTTCCTTTTTTTTGCAAGTGAGGAATAAACTGCACTAGCTCTGCTCATAGCAGAGGTCACTCTGCACTCAGTATCCTGCTTTTCTGTGGGAAGGAGCAGCGGCCCATTGCAGGTGTACTTCCCACTGCACACAGCGCTTGACCACACTAGAAATGCAGAATTAGCATTCTCCATGGGCTTGTTCAAAGAGTTACCAGCATTTATTAAAAACATCTGGGAGCATTTGGCAGCAGGAAGACAAATGCTTTAATTGAATCCGAGTTGAAGCTGTCTTTTTCTGAGCTGAATTTCAACAGTTCATTTCATGGACCTCTTGTGGGCAGGGTCTGTAGAACAATGATGTGCTTTGTGTGCTGTGGAGGAAGCAAAGTCTCTGCTGCTTACTTCGGCCCAGCCCGTGCCCTCTCCCTGCGGGTGGCTGCAGCTCTGCATTCCTTTTAGGGCTGACAGGGAGAGCGGGGCTATTGCAAAAATGTATAGCCTGCTGTGTCAGCCAGTGCAATGGTCATCCCTGTGTGTGAGTGACCCTTAGAACTATGGGTTGGGTACTTTTTCCTCTCTAAAGACCAATTCATCTCTTCGCATGATGTAAGTTACTTACAGTTAAAGAGACAAGGAAAATTCATCCCTTATATTCAAAACATATTCTTTATATATATATAAATATATATGCCTTCTATTCCACTAACAATTCCCACCCTAGCACTACTACCTTAATGAACTGAAGCAGCAGAACACGAGATACTGGTATCAGTCAGCTACTGTTCCTTGTAGGCTTTGGTTAGGGGCTAAAATTTCTGTATACATGTTTATGCTGTTAGTGTTGTTCAGACAACTGATTAAAATCCCAAAGGAGCCTTTCCACACAAGTCAGTGGATTAAAATCCAGTGGATTTGTAGGATCAGATTTGTTTTGTTTCACATGCAACTTGTCAAAACCTGTATGTGTTAATGGCTTCCCCTTTATTGGCAATGGGAATCCAGAGACAGGTGATGTACATCCCAGAACAGTTATTTGTTACTATTGAGTGTTGTGGTTTGTACTTTCTTTTCTTGAATATTTGCAGTTATTTGACGTCTCCTTGTAAATTCTATAAGCGATGCAAAAAAATTTAGTGATAGCACAAGGGGAGAATAATTTGCATACTATTTTTAGCCACTATCATTAGCAAGAAATGCTAATAGCATTCTAAAAATGTTTTCTCTTAGTATTCATTACTATCAGAAATGAACTTCAAATAAACAAGGAGATATCTAAATCTAAATGTAATCTGAGTATTGATGTTAAAGAGATAAGATGATATAATGACAGATTCATTTGGAAGTTTACTGTGAGATTCTTCTAAATGGACCAAGGACCAAATTGACTTTCTTATTTTGTTTTCCTATCTGTTTGTATAGAAACATATAAGATAGGATGGGGCAAATATCTTTGTCCTACTTTTAATTTGGGGCACAAGAGGCCTGCTAGAAACTTGGTAGAAGGAAGACAGCAAGTGGAACATTCTACTTCCACCATTCTCATGTACTCTGCTGGTGGAGGGGTGGTGTTTCAGACTAAAGTCCTCAGATCAAATAGTCCACATGTCCATGGCCAGAATGCCTAAAGTTTAAAATTCCTAGTTTGAACAGGGAAGATGGGGTGTTAGCCTTATACTGCTGAGTCTTGCCCCGGGATAATTTAATACCTATGGAGGAAATCTAAGAAGAAACTGGGAAAAAGTGCCAAGATTAAACTTTGTGATGTTGTAGAGCTTGTTGGGGAGCAGTGACACAGAACAGATGAGAGCATTAGAGAAGCGTGCGGTGCCCTTCTGCAGTAGTGACCACCTGCTGCTGTATCGTTGCCAAAGCATCAGACACTGTTGTGGCATCAGAGCTTTGCTTGATTTTGAAATGGGAACAGCATAAAAATGAGGAAACTTGACTAAAAAGAAAATAAATAGGCAATGTCTCTGCAGGCAATACAGAGACCACGTAAAAATGTCATACTTGAGCTATGACATCTTTAGCTTTTAGAAAGATAAAGAAACTTCGGTGTAATTAAATGTTGAGGAAGAGAAGTTGTTAGAAGGCGTCGTTCAGAAACCTTCAGTTGTGCTTATGTGAGGGAAGCAGAAAAAGAGTATAAGCTCTGGCACATAGTCTTGAAGACTGGGTACTTTAAGCAGGGACAAAAAACGTTGAGACAGACGGCTTGGGGATACAAGGCTGATAGATGAAGCAGACAAAGAATGTTCAGAAAATACAAGAACAGGGCAAGAACATGGAATTAATGTTTTGAAATTGAAAAGTCTGGGGAGGTCCCATGCTGGAACCTAGGGGACATATAGGAGATGTACACAGATAGATGGAATATATAGGGGATGTATTGGAGAAACTAAAATGTCAGTAGAGATATGGAATAAGATCAGTGATAATTTTGTGCCAGGTTGCCAAAATAGCTTAACGTTCATTCAAGACTGAGAAAGTAACTCAAAATACAGGCTTTGTATCATAGTTCAGCATCTTGTTAAATAGCCTCAGTAACAGAGAGACTGGGAGGTTTAACGTGACTTTAAGAGAAAAGTAGTTTTTAGGGGGAAAACTTGGAACATGCACACTAAGAATGTTATTTGTACCTGACAAACTAGCAGAAACTGTAGTAGAAAAGCGGGAATTTGGGGAGCAGCTGGCACAGCTTTTGCAAAGGAGAACTGTGACTCAGGCATCAGTCAGAGTTCTCCAGAGACTGAAGAGACACTTGGATTTTCAAAAGATACCCTGGAAGGGCCCTTAATTTCCTTAGGTAAATTAAGCTGCCATGGGAGAAAAGTGTAGGTCCTGAGATAGCTGAAGAGTTGGAAGATAGGTGTCAGGTTTTCAGTTCTTAAGAGAGGTAGCTTGTCTGGCAGATAGATTTCTGTCAGGGTCTTAGGTGTCTGATTCCGTGTTTGATATGTCTTTCATTCCTGAGAAGAAATTGCTTACCTTATTTAGCAACCTGAACTTCATTCAAAAAGCAGATTACATAACTTTGAAGGGGAGAAGCTATAACATATTTAGAAAAGTGATCTGGGATTCTTAATTTTAATGATGTCAGGCGACTTGCTCTTTCTGACTGATACTATGGGCTTTTTTTTCCAATCTCAGTATCAAACAAACAGCTGTCACCTCTTGCCTCCCTCCTCTAACAGTCGTCTTGGCTGTAAATTCTTCAGGAGAAAAATGTTATCCTTCATTGCTTGGTAGGTCTTTGATTTGTATGGCTGCCAGATGCTAGGCAGTGCACTTTTCCTTGACATGTACAAAAAACTGTTGTGCTAGGATGTGATACATCACCTGCCTGAGGTTAAGAGTGTGTACACGAGCAGTGAGCGGAGTTCAGCTGACATGCAGTACCTTCACAAGCGTGGTGTCATGATTTTGTGGATTCTTCCTCCTTAGAGATACTCAAAAACCTCCAGGCACAGGCCTGGGCAAGTGGCTCTAGATGGAATTTCTTGAGCATAGCGGTTGGACCAGATGATCTCCAGAGGCCCTTCCAACCTCAAGCTTTCACAGTTCCAACTGAAATGTTTATATATGTTTACAAAGTAAGGCTAAAACAAACTGTTGTTAATATCGTATCAGCAATCTAAATGGTAACATCCTTGCTTTATAGGAGTTTCTTTTTTATAAGCCACTTATATATTCATGTCTACCTGTGGGTTTTCTCCCCACCTTGTTTATGACTGGCATGTAGTTAAATGTATGTACTCTTTTCAGTTAGTCTATATTGCAATTGCATCTAGAAGTGGGACCCCATTTTTGGAGGAGGGAGATAGAACAGCAAGGGTGATTCCTGCAAGCAAGCTACTGTTTGTTTGAGGTTTTTTATTTTGTTTCTCTTTGTTGTATTCTTAAAGTGATTTAAAAAAAAAAAAAAATTTTCCCATGTATTGAAGATACTGTTATGTATTTTCTTTCAGTATATCAAGAAGTTTTACAACGAGACTTGGGAAAGAAGATACGGCTTCTCAGTGGATGAAGGCACACTGACTCTCCTCTGGTCCATAACTGTTTCTATTTTTGCCATTGGTGGCCTTGTGGGTGCCATTATTGTTACCCCAATTGTGAAGTTCTTTGGACGGTAAGTGTATAGGGAAACTTTTATTTTCTAAAGCAATTTCTCACTTAATCTTTCTAGAAGGCTTTATCTTTATTCTTTAAAAAAAGCCCTCTTCACCACAATGCTATTTTAAACATCTTCAAACTATGAAAGCTCATTTCGAAGAGTTCCAAATTTCCAAGAGTAAAATTAGTGCCTTTTCCTCTGGCCTTACTGTGCATCATTTCAGTCACAGAAGCCATTTACTCATAAGGGGCAGCGGGTTGAGACGTCAAGGAGGTTGAATTGTCAAAAGTAGAAAAGGAAAATACCATAAAATAGGAAATATTTCATGAAGGATTGGCAGGTTCTTGTTTCATGAGTCTGCTGATTATCTTACTGTACACAAAATTATAAGCATGTTCCATTTGCTTCTCAATGACATTTGTCATGTGGTAAAAAAAAAAATTTGCTTTTTTTTTTTTGCTTCCTTGTGTCAACTTAAAATATAGTTTGAAGAACTAAACTAGGGCAAAGTTCATCTTTGGTTTTCCACAAGCTTGAGGATGCCTTCCCTGCTCTATGCAATGCAGTATTTGACCAAGTCTTGACCGTAGTGAATATGAGTATTTTAGCAATGTTTGTGCTGGTGTGTGTTAGCATTTTTGCTGCAGGTACTAACTAGATACTTGTGTCAAATTTGTTTCATACAGTCTTCAAAGATAATTTTTAAAGTAATTTGTAATTTACCTGTATTTAGAAGGACATGGTAAAAAAAAAAAAATAGCATTCATCTTAACTGCTGGTTTGGCTTTCCCTTATTTGTAAATTTATATAAAATCTGATAACTTTTTCTCATTTACATCACTGGATAAGGTCATGATGGAGGATTAAATATAAGCATCCACCTCTACTGTTTTTACTTTTTTGTTCTACATTTTGACTGTTTCCATCACTTCAGACTGTATTCTCCTAGGACTGTTTGTCATTCTCTCAAGCCTTCCACATCCCATTTTTCACCTTGGAGAGTATGTTTTCAGGTTCTTCCATTTAATACTTACAGCAAGTTAGTATTTCCTGCACTGTAAATATATCATCCATTCTTCATTAATTTATTCTGTCCTTTCACTTCTTCATCTGGTTTTGACTTCTTAAATATTTTTCATAATCATTTTTTTTCAGGTTTGCAATTTCTTTTGCCAAATCATCCATTTGGCTTTTACACACTTTTTAAATATATGAAAAGAAGCCTGACTCAGACTGATTAATTCCCAGAATTGTCACTGAGTCTTCTTTATTTTTTTAAAAAGTGCAGTAACAAATGGGTTCATAGATGGCTTGAATTTTTGTTGAAAAGTAGAACAGCTTTGTGTGCACGTTTGTTGAAGTGATGGCTGATCTCAGTCATATATATACCACTTCGATGGGATCAGATTATGTTTCCAGGGCTGAGCTTTAAATCTTGCAGACTCTGCCCCTGTTTAGTATGTTTCTACCTGTTAAACCATGAAAACAGCTTTCTTACGGGAAGGGATTGCATCTCTCAGGGATACGGGATAAAGGCTGCTCATCAAAGTGTGGTTCTTGAGTTTGCTGTTCACACTGCAATGTGTTCGTCTGGTCTAGGAAACCAGACTGATATATCAGTACAGTAATTGAGGAGCACATTACGAAATGTTGACAGAACAATAAAATACTTTGCAGTTAAATTGTTCAAGTGTAGGTTGGAGAGTTGTATGTATGGTGAAGCAGAGCTCCATTTACACTGACAAAGAATAATGAACTAAGAGGGACCAAAAGCATTAGTCAGAAATAATGTATAACTTTAAAAAGAGCACTCTTGAATCATATTGCTGTGAGGTTAATAACATAATTTCCAAATTACTGGATTCCTAGGATTCCTACATACTTCAAGGCAGATGTAATTTTTTCAAAGAAAGCTTTCATCCACATAGGTATCAGTCTCCTGTTCAGATGTGGCTTTGACACTTCATAATATAAATTATCTTTTGGTACCGGAGAGCAGCTCTTGTTGCAGCAGAACCCCCTGAGCGATATGCTTGGTGGGTTGCTTAGACCACTGCTGGGGAAGCGTTTGCAGGAGTGGGGCAAGGGCTTCCTTCAGGCACAGTGAACCGTTTTGAGTATGAAGCAATTAAGGGAATTTATCTGGATTATCTTAGTAATGCTACCACTATGTTATTCTGAAATCATATACTGTAGTTGAAATGGTGATACGGTATTCAATCTGTTACTGGCTTTTATTTAAGCACCTAGTTTAAAGAACCCACAGCTTGTTACTTAAACACCATTTTCCTTCCTATGCTTTTTGTATAAGATACCATATTTGCTTCTGATGTTAAGATGCTGGAGAATAGATTATTACTGAATTTTGAGACAACGGTACATTTGCATCTTCGGTGATGTTTTTCTCTAGGTAAATTTGTTTTCAAATCAGTTGTTTCCTTCATATGTTCTTGTGAGTGGGATTGAAGGCTTCAGTATTGAGCTGTACCTCGAGAGCTAAAGCAAGACTGTGCTTAATTATGTGACCACAAAACCTGGTAAAACAAAGCTCTGTTGCTTTACCATGTATAGCTGGGATGACTCAGCGATGGAAAACATAGGGTACAATCATTCTCTTGCTATGTAATTGTGAAAATTACCGTGTTTTGTCTTGTGTTAGATCATAAGCAATGCAAAGCAGCTATCTCATTGTGATGTGCTGTAAAGAGGCCACCACATCTCCAGCAGATATCTCTGGGACTCTGCCTAGGAATCCTGAAAAACCTTTCAGTTGCCCACAAGGCTTAACCTGATGATAATGGCTTCTCCAGCAATTCATCTGCAGGCTGTAATTTAGCATAAAGCCATTTAAATCTGTATTTGTGGACAGATGTGTGTAACTTAGCAATGATTCTCGTGAGTTCTGGGTGGCTTTTCTACTTCATTGTTCAATAGAGAATCATTACAGCAGAGCTACTGATTTTATATCTTGAACCACTCTTCTTCCACGTGTTCAGGAAATGACACCTTGGGTATCAGTGTTTGAATCTGATGGTCAAAGGCCTGTGAAAATCTATATATCATTTCTTTTGTAAAGCGTTTCTTTCTGCAGAACTTAGGAGACTTACAAGTCACTTTTGAGTTAACAAGTTCCTCAAACTTGAGCAGAAAGTTCTGAAACATGAAAACTGTAAGAAATACAGCTGTTAGTATAGTGTGAATGAGAAACTGAGATGTTTTCAAATTTTTAAAATTCAATTTTGTGATTTTGTCTGTATTTTTAAACAAAGTAATAATTTTCCATAAAAAGCATTTCTTTTCTTTGAAAGAAATTTTTTTTTGTGTCTTTGATTTTACTGTGATAGAATGAAATAATTTTAAAATTTCAGAAAAAAGAGATGTAAATCTGTATTTTGGTTAATTTCAACAATTTTTGGAAAAGGGTTGCTTTTTATAATTTTTGCGAGGCCAAGTGTTTTTCTTTTCTAACTCTACAAGTAGTAAGTAATTTTCCTTAATGTGTATTTTTAATATAATGGATTTAGGGATTAATTATAATGACATAAATACGTTAGAGCTGTGAAATTATCAAAATGGCAAAAACTATACATAGCATAAAAATGCCAGTAGTTGTATCAGCTTAATGCTATTTGAAGTATATTCTCTGGTTCCTATATACATACATTTACCCAGAGTATGGTTGTTTATATTCATATGCAGGGTCTTAGGCATAGCACTTGGGTTTTTAGGATGTGTAGGATGGCTAATTGCCGCACCTTTGCAATACAGTTCTTTAGTTAAAAATGATGTGTTCTATTTTAAAGCTGTGGTGTGTCAGTTTGGAACTGTATCCATTTGGGTATAATACTGGATTTTGGAACTCTACACGACATCTAACAGTGTTTTATCTTTTACTTTTAGGAAATGTACCTTGCTGCTCAATAATGTGTTTGCAGTGACAGCTGCGTTGTTGATGTCGCTTTCCTTGTTGGCGGGGTCATTTGAAATGCTCATACTGGGCCGCATTATAATGGGTGTGGATGCAGGTAAGCTTTTGTCCCACTGTGTATGTCTGAAATGCTTGCACCATGCATAGTCTTTTTCCTCTCCCCCAGTCAGATATTTCTTTACATTGAAGAAGCATTTCAGGGACTGGCAATGATGATTTCGCTGGGACAAACAGCAGACTCAGGGTTGGAGGATCTGATCTTCATGCCATGAAATCCTTTGACTAGGAAGGTGTAGTCTATTAAAGCTTCTTGCTGCTTTGTGTTTAGAAGTTGTTGGATCCCATGCTGATACCTGTAGGATGAAGTGGAAGGTTTGGTACATCATCATTTGCTCCTAGCAACACAGTCTTCCTGGTTTAAAAGTAAATCATGGAGGCACTGCTGCACCAGAATAGGCTTACAGCAATCCGTGAGGTTCTCAGCAACTTCACAGATTGCTAGACGGTTAGAAATATTTACCTAACATAGAGACAGACTTGATGAATTAAGATGGTTTTACACTCTCAGTGTAATCATGTGACTTTAAACAGTGGAAAGAGCTTTGAGTTTTGCATGACTGGCACGCTTTGGCTATGTCGTTAGTAACCATGAACTATGGTTGTTTGAAAGTGGATGTGTCTGTCACTTGCAATGTGAAATTTGTAGGTAATTTTGGTGCTGACTGCTAATTTTTGACTCAGATTACTACCAAATGCCAAACTTGTGGAGCTGTGTAAATATTGCCTGTGTGCTAACCAGGGTCATGCATTTGTTTTCTCCTGTCCCTGAGCCGCATTCCTGCCTGTATTTTATGCCTGCTATTAAGAGTTCATTGCAGCTGTAAGCCTGTATTGAGAGGAACATCTGCTAATGCCATTTACAGTACAAATATTTCATCTGGCAGTGTCTGTTCTCTCTGCCTGACGCATTGGGATTTTTTTCTTCCTTACCTGCACCAATGCTAAAGCGATTTTGCTTGCTTTGGGATGAGAAAATTTAAAACATAAAATCCATCCTCCTGGTGATTCTCATCTCTGAGTAACCTTTGGTGCTACTCATCAAATAGCAGCCTACACACATCACTGTAGATCTGTAACAGATTATCAGTCCCATGATTATTAAATGGTGCAAGAGTAATTAGACATGCAGAGAAGATAATTCATATCTGCGGATAGATAGAATTCTGTTGTTTGCATGTTTCTATGCCACTCTTGTGAGCAGTTTAGCACTCAGGCTCCTTTCAATAGACATTTATTTTGTACCTGGCATAATGAAAATGAAATTTGACTTAATATATGTTTTTTTCCTTTGCAGGCATTTCTCTGAGTGCCCTTCCCATGTATTTGAGTGAAATATCTCCTAAGGAAATCCGTGGTTCATTGGGTCAGGTCACAGCGATTTTCATCTGTATTGGTGTTTTCACTGGTCAAGTTCTGGGGCTGCCGGAAATATTTGGGCAAGTAAGTATTTAACAGGTGGTTTCTGTGAAAGAACACAAGCATGCTTAAAGTGTTACATTTTCATATTTCAGCTGAGTTCCTTACAAAAGTGGAAAACAGAAGCATTGTGGGTTTTTTTTTTCCTTTCAAAGCACTTTAAAAAGTGGTTTCTTCCATGTCTTTTGAAAAGTGTGTACGTGTGACTGTGTTTGGTAGATGTGGAAAGCAGTTTTAACAGCTGGAGTGGCCTGTGTGTGTGCATATGCAGGTTCCTCCTTTCCCCACTGCCCATTTCTTGATGTACGTTTATTTTTGCTGGTTTTGAGTTTCTTTGAGTACCATGGAAGTGCTTAAGACTTTTTGTGTTTTTCATTTGTAATTTTGCAACATGGGATAGAACTGAAAAAGGCTTGGTTAGAGTTGATAAGAGAACCTGAACAGAAAGGCTCTTGCACAATGATTGTAGTGTTCCTTGTAATGCACTCCTACTTTAGGCTAGGAGGTGGAAGAGCAGAGTTTATATATACCTTTATGGAAAGAGATTATCTATTCTGATATAAGAGGTTATCTTGCTGTTTTAGTCTGAGATTAACTTGGTGGCCACTGGATGTCGTCATTACTCTGAATAAATGAAGTTGAGGTTTATTCAGGCTGGCACTTGGAAATACTTTGCATCCAGAAATGAATCTTGAAGGTGGTGTACAGGAAATGTTTGCAACAATCCTCTTGCAATGAAACATGAATTAAGAATCCCTTCTGACAGCAAGTAAAAGTAGTAAACAGTTGAAAGTGAGGAGAGCTTGTCCTCCTGTGTCCATACAAATTCAACTCCTTTGTAAATACACGATGCCATCTTCCCTGATAATTTTATTTTTGTCTGCCCAGCTCTCTTATTCTGTCCTTTTGTCCTTGGGCTCACTTACCCTGTTCAGCTCTCCTGAAGGCAAATGGTTTGATTCAGTTTACTCTTTCCTGAAGGACAGATTACTCCTCTGACCCACCAAAGCAGCAGATTTTAGGAAAAAGCTTAAAATGGCTTTCACTGACCTTCATTGTGTGGCTTCTGCAGAGGTCCCTTCTCTTGCTTTGAAAGCTAGTCTGTTACAATGAGTGTGTTCAATGTCAAGAGGCTGACTCAACCACTTAGAATGTATATCAGCCCTTATGTAGTAGGGCTTTTTTGGTTTTGAAACATGCATACACATTTACAGGTGAGGTGTGATGCAGACTCTTGTTTCCCTGTTAGGTCTTTGGGATATATTGAATAGGAACTACTTATTCCTTGGTTTCAGCTCACTCTTGCTCTTTTTATTTCTCTTTTCCCCTTCCCTTCCTCCCAATTGTTGTCACTACCAAATTATGGAGATTGCATTTCTGCTTCTACAACCTGCTTTAGTATGCAGCTAATTAATATTACAGCACTAAAGATAGCCATTAATTTATGTAAGAAGAAATAGGCTCTATCTGTAGAACTAGGTCTTTTCTAGATGGGTAATTTGAACATGTAAAAGGAGGAAAGTTTTGGCTGGTGTGAATTAGCATATTTCCAGCAGAATTATTTGAGCCAGCTTGAATTTTCCGGTTGGGCATGTAGGTGTATTTTCCTATTAATGCATTAATAAAATTTAACACTGAGGGGAAACCTCAGGCTGTTTGAAATACAGTTCCCTAGTGCAGTCTTATCCTTCTTTGAAGGCTTTATCAAAATTGCTGTTGATTTTGGTCAAGCCAAGATTTTTTTCCCCAGCTTTTTGTGGTTCCCACTGAAGTCGGTGGAAGTTTGCACCAGGAACAGCAGTCATTGCCAGAGGACATCCCTGCAGAGGGTAGTTGTAATGAGTTCACTCTGTTGAAGCTGAGGCAGCAAACATGGAGTCCTTCTCCTGAGTTCTTTAGTCCTTGCAACAGTTTGCCCTTCCCCTCTTCAGCAAACACCTTACTTAAATTTCTGCCACTTAGTTTGATAAAGGTCAAAGTAGGTTCAAGACATTTCCAGGCTATTTTCTAGTTGTAGGCTTCTCTCTGATTGATGTAGTGAGTTCTGTCTACTAATGATACAAAAGCTTATTTTCAAATCATTCCCATATTATTTAATTTTTTTCCTCCTTTTTCTTCTGTTAGAGAAAAATTTGTTGCACTTGAAGTGAGGCCAGTATTCCAGATCCACAGCCACCATATTTTGGAGACAGCTGTGCAGTCACGGTATCTTACTGATTTCAGCTGTAACTGGAAATCAGACTCTTGCTTTCCTCAGAAGCCTGAGGTCATCTTGTTACTGATTTTATTATCAATTGATCAAAATATGTTTGATTGTGTTTTGATTTTAATATAAGAGCTAAGAGATAT
>JAVSBS010013790.1:58566-97678 GCA_033124195.1 Coracias cyanogaster | reverse complement strand
GGCCGTCAATAAAGAAGTGTCTGCTTATCTGCATCAAATTGGTGTCGATAAGTTATTTATCCCGGATTTCGGTGACAATCTGCATTATGTTTAAGCCATTCTGTAATATGCCAATCTGTGGTATAATTCTACCTTCACAAAATTCATACATTATTTAAAGCAAATAGACAGAAAAGTTGTGATCAGTAGGAGCTTGTCACCAATGATCACTATTCTGTGCAACTGCTTGCACCAGCGTGTGGAAAAACATCTTTGTTAAATATGTCTAATAATGTCCAGCGTTTTAATGATCATGGTGTAAAACCTCACAGGAGTAATTTTTGTGGCTGTGTGGTTGGTTGTTTCTATCAGAATTTGTTTTAAACAATACTATTTAAAAATAGTTGTCTTCTGTCGTGGTTTCATAAAAGTTTTCTCCTGAGCTTTATCACGTTATCTATTACTTGTAACTTGAGCAAATATCTAAGAGGTTATTAACCATAGTATCTAAGCAGTGATGGCTTGAAAGAAGGGAGGGACAAAGACCAAGTTGGGCATCTTGCTGGAAGAGACTCTTAGGAACAGGAATGGACATGGGGAGGGCTGCAGACATGGCCAAGGTCCTGTCTTGTAAGAGGAGCGACATTGATCACACAGTGACATTGTTTCTGTGGCCAAGTAAATAGAGAGAAGGGAGCGGAACTGTAACTGCACCATGTTAACTCAAGAAAGAAGAACTGCAGAAGGAATAGAGTGGCTTGATCTCAAGGACAATATTGCTACCAGAAGAACTTTTAATAAATGTTTTGTGAGTAATTGCATGCTGAAATTCAGCAGAGTGATGTTTGGCACAGACTCATAGCTGAAGTAGCTTGAGCAGAAAATTTAACTTTTAAATTGGAGCTTGATGCATTTGTCTGGATGTTGTTGCCTTTAGTGGTTCTGTAGAAGCCTCTCCACAGAAAAGGAAAGCGTTTTCTTGGGCTGTGGTGCATAGACTTACAAGCATTTATTAACAACCTAATTTATAACTTCCTCCATTATTGAATGCAACAGTGTTCCTTTAAATGTGGAAGTGCGATAAGAATAGCTCTGAAGCACTGACTGTTACTTGAGGCAGTTCAGAAAGTCCTTACTGCTTTTTCTGTCAAGTTAAGCAGCCCCAAAGTGATATTTTGGCAATCTTATTTATGAAGACCAGCCTAGGTGAAGCAGGAGGCATGTGGGCAGCCTTGGTTCAGTGTTGGGGGTCAATGGTCAGCTTTGACTATGTTACTATTTGACTGTTTCCTATTCCTTCATCCTTCCCAGCCTTTCTACTGAAGTGCTGAGGTTTGACAATCTCCTCATTTCCTTCTAATAACTTGTTCATGCCAGTTCTGTCAACTTGCTATTCCTTTGGTCAACTGTTATTTATCCCTTAGTATCCTTCTCTATTTTCTTTTCCTCACCTACTGCAGTCTGCTTCTTTTCTCTGCCCTCACTCCCTTGTGATCTTTATGTTTCAGGTTAGACCATCTCTAGTAAAACAAGCTCTTTAATCTCTTTCTCATTCTATGTGCCTTTCTCTGTAACAAATTTGGTTTTAAATTTGAACCCGTGAGAACAAGATTATACCCAGTTGAAATGATACTTTAACAAATAGAATTATATGAAATACTTTCTTATTTCCTGTTTTTCCTGGAAATGTTTTGGCTGAAATATTACAGAAATGCCTTTACATATTATTATTATTAATAATATTAATATTATGTTGTACCATATTGACACAAACTTGTCAGACACTACTACATCCAATTTTAAAATTATAGTATAAAATAGCAGATGTCAAAAAAAAATCTAATAGTGATTGTAAAACTTAAATACAGGCATTGTTTTGGATTATGATTTTATAGACTTTTATTCTATTTGTCTCCAAAGGTACTTATTTTAAAGTACTGAGTATGAGGAAGGTATTCCTTTAGCATGCAATGCTTACAAAGAATGGTTATCCAAAGAAGTACTGCTGTAGTAGTGACAATGGCCCTCTGCTGCTGTGGTTTCATATTCTTACTTTCTTTCCTCTGTCCAATTCCCTCCCATCCAGCAAATCCCAACAATGCTTTCTAGTCAAGATTCTGATTCTTGTAGGTCAGAACCTATAGGAAACCACATCTAGGATGCAAGAAAAGCAAGGTGACCAGACTACCAAGCACAGTGATTTTGTGCAGATGATGTGCTTTTCTCCACCACCTTGATTGCTGGGAGTAGTATGCTCAGTTTCATGTGCTAGCATCTTGGTTTAGTCTTCTGTAAGCCAGAGCCCTTAACTCCTAAGGAAGCCATGGCAACTGTAGATGACAGCTTCGTGCTGGCCCACAGGTGTGCAATCATGTTAACTGCTGTAATGTGGGCACTGAATTGTTGCTACTGGCTACAAGATTATTTAATTTGGGGCATTTTTGGTTGTATAGCATGTGCAGCTTTCCATATATATATATCTGAAGGAAAGAACAGATATTAAGATAAGGAAGGACTGTTTCAGAGCTGTCACTTCTTCAGATGCTGCCCTTCAGGTGTTTCCATTTTCTCTGCTTCTGTGATTCTGCAACTTAATCACCCAGCCCATTGTTCTGACAGATTGCTCCCTGCAAAGACAAGACCAGTGCACTGCCAACTTCAGTTTTGAAAGTTCAAATTTACACTTACTGTCTTGGGGGAATATTGTCTGACCTGATTCTGGCATATTTGGTGTGTCCTTAAGTATCTCTCTGTAACTAGCTCATCTAGTTCTTCCTGCATACAATGTCCTCCTCAAAAGGTTTTCCTTAGGCTGGCAACATCTTTTAAATGTTGTAGACCCCCGGACTGTCTCTTCTGTTGCTTCAGCTTGTTCAGTGAAGATGGACTTTAATCTTTCCTTAAATGAAAGAGGATTTAGTTTATGAATACATTTGCTGTAGTTACTACATTCACTTTTTTTTTTTAATGCGTTGAGCCTCGGTATCTTTTCCATCTGTGTACAGATCTGAGCAAGGGAGGAAAAAATATTTCACAGTATATATACGTATTCGGGATAGATAAAACCAGAATTGTTGCCTCTTACCGTGTTTTTCTCAGAGTTCTGCTTTGAGGCCCATTTTCAGTGTGTGGTGTGTAAGGTTTTGCCAAGCTGTAGTTGTCTCCCCTGGAGTTGCCCTCAGCAGCTGGCTGTCTCTGGCTGTCTCTCTGACCAGACCAGCTGTTTGCCAATGGAAAAACAGGTTTTGTTTACTTCAGGAACCCTATTTTATACACCTCAGATGCTTCTAAGTCATGCACCCACAAGCTTGTCTGTCTATATAGCACTGTTTCATAGTGGATAGTATGTCATCCTAAAAATCTTGCTTTTCTTGCATCCTAAGACTTATTAGGGCAACGCTTTTTGAATAATCCCTGTTGCTGCTGTAGGTGTTTCCAGATCAAAAAAAAGTAGAGCAAACAGAAAAACTGTAAAATTCCAGATTTGTCCATCTCTTGAATGTCGCAGATCATCCTGCTTTTAAAAAGTGTAATTGCACAATGCAAGGTACAGGAAGGAGCAGCAATGATCAGAGATGGGAAGGGGCTTCTTGAGGAGAAAAGGCTAGGTTAAGGCTGGACAGCTTTTAGGGGTAACCCTGCGCTGGGTAAACACCTAAAGCAGTGCAAAACAGAGTACACCAGAGAAGACTCAGAGTTTGTCTTTAAGTGACACGCTGTCTTTGTCTAGATTTTCCCCAGTCTTTCTTTAAATACATTTGGAATTTGTCATGTTGCTAAACCATTGTGTAGGTGGTTATGGTTATGAACTTTATTGATTGGAAGTTGTCTTTGTCACTGAAGCAACATGAACTACAGTTTTACATTCCACTTTTCTGAGGAATTTGAGCAGATTTAATGCGTATCAGGCTAGAGATTACTTGTTTCTAAAAAAGGAGTTAGCTGGAAATACATCTGAGACGCATGCTGATACTGGCCAAACTGTCCTCCCCTCACACCTGATTATTTTAGCAAAGAAGTTCTGTTGTTGAGATGAATATCAATTTCTACACCAAAATGAGCTAAATTTGGGCAAGGACTAATGAACTTCACAGAGACTGTACTATGTGTCTAGCTCTGTGATGAGACCCTTTCAAGTTAATTCTTCTTTATGCAAGTGGACCTTGCTAAGGAATAGTTGTGATATTTTTTTGTTTTTTTCTTCTTTTTACAATCAAACTAACAACTTCTGTAGATGCCATGTCAGACTGTAATTTTCCTTACAGGACCTCTTTAAAATGACATATTTGAAGTGATAGTTGTATATTTAGGGAAGTTTATATACAAATTTTTCATTTTGCTTTACCAAGTTCTTTTTTACTCCTTCGCTTTCACTAAAATATACAGTGATGGAAAAGGTAGTTTAACAGCCTGTGCAGTTGAAGACTGTTCTGAAAACTAAGCTTTGATTTTACTTGTCAAAGCTTCATTTTTAGTGTGACTTTTTTTTTTCCCTGTTTTTCCTTTTTTTTTTCCTTCTTCTTAAGGCTCTTGACTTAGAGTCAAGGATTCCTTAAAAACTGTCAGTAAATTATAGATGAGAAAAGAAAGCAATTTAGAATTGCTCTGGGGACCTGCAGCCTGCAGGTGAACACTAATGACAAAATGGTCTGTTGGAGATGCTGTTGAAATGAATCTTACACATTAACATGGTAACAAAAGGTATGGATCAAACAGTTTCCTCATATTTTCTGTGAGCTCTTTTTTTCTGTATGTTTTTCTTCCCTTTGGGCCATGATAGTCACTATGGTTAAAGATACTTGTCTTTCAAGGTACAAGTGAGAATTTATTCCATAATACAGAACTGAGAGCTCCTGTGGCAATAAGAGACAGGTACATGAAGTATCTTGGAAATGAAAGCAGCTTACACCTCATGGATTCATGCTGTTTACTGAATATAAAAAGGTGTTTGTAGCTTCCATTAGGATAGGATAAAAGCATCCACTAGTTTAGCATTTTCCAGAAAGTAAAGCAAAGTCACTACCTAGTGGTGTACCCCAGGGGTCAATATTGGGTCTTAATCCTGTTCAGTATCTTCATTAATGACCTGGATGATGGTGCAGAGTGCACCCTCAGCAGGTTTTTAGGGAACACCAAACTAGGAGATGTGGCTAATGTGCCAGAGGGTTGTGCTACCATCCAGAGGGACCTTGACAGCCTGGAGAAATGAGGTGACAGGAGCTTCATGAAGTTCAACAAGGAGAACTGCAAAGTCCTACACCTGGGGAGGAACAACCCCAGGCACCAGTATATGCTGGGGGGCACACACCTGGAAAACACTGTAACAGAAAAGCATCTGGAGTCTTGATGGACACCAAGTTGAACATGAGCCAGCAATGTGCCCTTGTGGCAAAGAAGGTGAATGGGTTCCTGGGCTGCCTTTGGAAGAGTACTGCCACCAGAGAGGTGATCCTTTCCCTCTACTCAGCACTGGTGAGGTCACACCTGGAGTGCTGTGTCCATTTCTGGACACAGTACAAGGAAGACATGGGCAGACTGAAGAGAGTCCAGAGAGAGGCTGCTAAGATGATGAAGGGACTGGAGCACTGAGGAAACTCTGAGAGATCTGAGACTGTTCAGCCTGGAGAAGGCTCAGCTCAAAGGGATCTTACCAATGTATATAAAAAAGGAGGGCATAAAGGAGACCGAGGCAGGCTCTTTTCAGTGATGTCCCGTGACAGGACCAGAGGCGATAGACACAAAACTGAAACACAGAATGTTCCCTCTGAAAATCAAGGAACACTTTTTTTTTTTTTTTTTTTACTGTGAGGGTGACCAGGCATTCACACATGTTGCCCAAAGAGATGTCATGGAGTCTCCATCCTTGGAGATACACAAAAGCTCTCTGGACATGATCCTGATCCTCTTTTCATCAGGAGTCGCCTAAGTTTGGAGCAAGAGTTTGAGGAGGGGGTTTCAAGTAGTCCTGTAAACACACTGCCATTGAGACAGGCTTCCAAAAGGTGACCCAGTTTATCCTGGTCCCTGGCATTTCTCTGGACTGTGGAGCTCATACAGTGTTTCTTAAAAGCACAGAAGCAAAGCTTCTTTATATTCTTGCAGTAAAATGCAAAACTGTATTAAAAGCTAGGGCCTTCCCAGAAGAGCATTCTAAAACTTCTGCTGAGGATACAGGAGACACATTGGTGCTCGTAAATAGCTGCTGAAATGCATAAGGGCATGATACGTGCTAAAAATAGCTCAGAAAAACATCCTTACAAACCAGACATGCCAGAATTGCCTGAGGTAGTGATTTTGAAGAGGGCAATCCTTTAAAATATATTTTCTGGGTTCCTTTTCTGTCCAGCAATGGCAAATTTCCTTCATCTTTTCACAGTAACACATAAGGCGCAGAGTTTCTTATTGCTGAAGCAATTTCCGTGTCATTTATCAAGGCACTTGCACATAGTTACAAGTTACGAGTTGCTGAGAGGTCACCTCACCTTATAGTTGATGCAGCCAAGGGAAGCTGCTGCGCAGCCACTATCCTAGAGATACGCAGCCTTGGTGGTGCCAGCAAGGGTACAGAAACACTGCCAGGACCCTCTAGGTTTTTGCATATTCATAAGTCAGTAGTACCCATGGGAAGAGAAGGTCTGCTCAGTTATACCAGCCCTGTTGGTGGGATGTGGTGGGTGTTGGTGTATTTGTAATGGCGACATCAAATGAGATACTTTGTTTATATCTATTGTGGATCAGCTGAGATTGTGTATTTACTGGAGATTGTAAATCAGCATTTTATTGGTTCCCCAATACAGACACAAAGGTGCTTATTAATCCCCTTTCTGTACAAAACTCACTAAGTAATGCATGGGGAAACAGCTGTGAGTCTTTGCATTGGCTGATGGGTTTTAGTCCGTCAAAGTTGTGCTGTGAGGCTTCAATTCCTGAAGTTTTAGGAACAGCACATGTCTGATTTACCATATGTAATATTCAAATGTTGCAGTTTTGCATTTGGGAAGGAGAACATCCTGCAGGAGGGGGATTTATCTGAGCGTGGAAGTGTGGTGTAGAAGAGAGCTATGGAGATACATGTATTTTATTTTTAGACTTACTTCTGAACAACAGACTTAATGGCAGAGCATCTAGTGTTTGGATGAAAGTTAATCATCAGTGAGAGCTACTTTCTCATAGACGGTTGAACCATTGTCCACCTAACTCTGGAGAAGATAAGATTTCTATGTAGCGGTACTCTGTTTAATTAGGTCAGTGGAAAAGCAGTAGACAAGCTTTCATGGAAGGATGTCTTTCAAGAAGTCTGAAGTCAGGAGACTTCAAAATACCATGGAATTTGAGAGCAGTTGCTTATAATTTGTCAGACTGCTTCCTCCTGATCCAGCTGAAAAATAGATAACGCATATAATTAAACTTAGAGCATTTGTTTGTTATCTATATATTTTAGGTTTGACTTTCGGCTTTGTCAGACTTGAAAAGGTGAACTTTTAAACTCACTGTAGTTGACCTAATAACAGGCAGTATCTATGAACCTCATTTTACTCTGTGTTAGCTGGACTCTGCTTCAGAAGTTTGTGAGCAAGTAAACGCTTTAGATTTGCCTGTCTCCTTGGTGCTTGAGCACCTCATAATATTTACAGATCTATTATTAAGAAATAAATTAAAATTATTTGACCTGTGACTTCTTTCCCGGTGTGCATCACACACTAGGGGATAACCACCGTTTAAACCTTTTTGAAGGTTCTGGGTGATTAACATTTCCGTTTCAATTTCCATTGTCCTTTGTAAAATCACCCATTACTGCAATTTCATGTCCTAATATGTAAATATGTCCTTTACAAATTGGATATTAATGCTGTGGTAAATTGGTCAAGCATCACAGGGAGGATGCACTCATCTTACTGAGTAGTGGGGTGTATTTTCTAGACTTGTGTTTCTTAGCTTGCTTTTCAAACCACTGGCAAAAAGAAAAATCAGGAGGTATATTCTTTATTGGTATTTTGAGGGGTTTTAAACCTGAAATTAAATGTCAAATTAAAAAGGAAATTTAAAAAAAAATCTGAAACATCTGTCACCATTAAAAAAGTATCAAGATTCACAGAATCAGAGAATGGTAGGGGTTGGAAGAGACTTTGGGAAATCATCTAGTCCAACTCCCCTGCCAAAGCAGGTTCACCTAGAGCAGGTTGCACAGGACGGCAACCAGATGGGTTGTGAAAGTCTCCAGAGACGGAGACTCCACAGCCTCTCTGGGCAGCCTGTTCCAGTGCTCTGCTACCTTCAGAGTAATGAAGTTCCTCCTTGTGTTTAGATGGAACTTCCTATGTTCAAGTTTGTGCCCATTACCTCTTGCCTTGTCACTGGGCACCACTGAGTCTGGTCTCACCCTCCTGACACCCACCCTTTAAGTATTTCTAAGCAGTGATAAGATCCCCCCTCAGTCTTCTCTTGGCTACAAAGCCCCAAGTCCCTCAACCTTTCTTCAAAAGACAGATGTTGTAGTCCCCTAATTATCTTTGTAGCCCTTTGCTGTACCCTCTCCATCAGTTCCCTGTCATTCTCGAACCGGGGAGCCCAGAACTGGACACAGTACTCCAAATTGAACAGTTATTCAACTGTTTCAGTTGTTTTTAAAACAACAAATGTGCTTTGGTTTTTTTAATGATTTAATGTGGTTTTTTTTCTTGATATGCCTTAATCTAAGCTTTATAGCTTCAGTTTAGCAGAATATAATTATACAAAAAAAGAACTGCATCTAATGTAATTTTAGATGCCCTGAAACATTTTGCTTCACCTCCTGCTTCAGCCCTAGGAGGATGCAGGTCTCTGGAGTTGTGTGTGTCACATCTGCCAGTCCCACAGGGACCTCTGAGGTATCCTAGGGCATCAAAAGGATACTATATGCTTATGTTTGAGGAAATGAATCTTATCCTCCTCAAATATTTTCATGTAATCTTTTATATTTTATTATTTATAGAAGTTTTAACCTACATGCATAGCTGAAAGGAATTTTTGTCAGAAATTTTGCACAGCTCCAACATACCTCTAATGTTTCTTTCTAAAGAAGCTGAAGTATATAGGCTGGCTGCTGAAAATAATCCTATTTGAAAGCTTGCCATTTCCTATCACTTTTCGCAGAAATTTTTACTTTTCTCAGAAATGAATAAGTGATGAAGACAGATTATGCCATTTGAGTGTTCAGTAAAAGCTAGCTGTTACTCCCATGAATAACTGGACCAAAAAGCATCTTGGGAACATGTAACAGACACTTTAATTCTCCCTCTCAATATGCACAACGTGACCTAACATGCAATTTAATGAACAGAAGGTCATGGGATTTGGACATCAACCACTTTCAAAGCTGTTTCAAGTCCTGATCCAAAGGTGGTTTACTCAGTAACAAAAACCTCCCACTGACCTCTATGAATTTTAGGTTAGGATTGTAGAGCCTTAAGTCTGGTAACTTTCTGTGATTGCAGAACAGAGGTGAAATATATGTACTATCTGGGTTTCCTCTGTTTTGAATTAGAAAGTAAGCAGTTTGTAACTGTTATTAAAACATTGTTTTGACAGAAGTGGGTTCCAGGAATGGCCATGCAAAGAGAAAATTGTATCCAGCAGGGATGCAACTGTTAGATGGAGAGGTTAGTGCTCACGCAGCCTGAGATTGTAGAGCTGTGTTTGGAGCGGCACAAGGAAGGTAAGAGGAAGGTAGTTGTCCTGCACCTTGTGTGTGTAGCTTGGTCTGAAGCCTGTAATAAGAAGTACTCGCTTCTCAGTTGTCTCATGATCTGTACCATACCCTTGACTCAAGGAAGAAAAGTCAGTTCTAATGCTAAGAAATTAGTTCCATCTCAATGCTTTCTCAATCCTTGGCCCCAGGCCAGTGAGGTTGTCTTTTACCTTTAAGAGTGTTTTATGTGGCACAGTAAGAGATTAACAGAGAAATGCTGGACATGTACAGTCTTCTCAGGTTTGCACACCCAAGTAAGTCCACTCAGTCTGTTCTGAGCAGGGATGTGATTTTTTTCTGTGAGGGTGTGTGTGGCAAACAGAGTGTTTCTGATATAAAGTTTTGGTGCCAAGTCTCTACTAAAGAGGATAAGATTCCATTGCTTGAACATAAGTGTGTAGTATTGTTTTGATGCCCTAGGGTACCTTAGATGTCCTTGTGGGGCTGGCAGATGTGACACAGAAAAGCCCAGAGACCTGCATCCTTCTGGGGCTGCAGCAGGAGGCAAGCAAGATGCTTCAGGGCGTCTAGAAATTATACTGAATGTAATACGTTCATCTCTGTGTGTGTTATTATATTTTGCCAAACTAAAGTTTGTGTTCCTGTTTCTTGTAGGAACATAAAAAGAAGAAACTGCCAAATTACTAGTTCCTTGACATTTTGAGTATTTTATCTCTTTGGTCTCCACATATAAAATGGGTAAAATATGTCATTTTATATGAGAAAGGTATTATTAAAAAAAATCATTGCTGATTGTGAAGTATTCACAATCAAGTATGTTGTAGTAAACCCATCATAACCCCACCCCCACAAGGGATTAATTCCGCAATTAAATAGTGACTATTTAGTAGTGACTGGTAAATAGAGTTGCTCAGTGGGAAGAGATCACAGTTCATCCTGCATACTGAATGAGAAAAGGAGAGAGTATTTATTTTGATATGATCTCCTGCACATTTCAAGCAGTAAAGCTAAAGAAGCCCTTGATAGCTCCGTGAAATGGTGGGGCTGTTCTGCTGGGATGCAAAGCATAGCTGAAGTGCTCTGGGCAGTGCCCTGCGGTACCCCACGTGCTGGCTGCTGCCTAGGAGGAGGTGTTTGGGGCTTGCCTTTGGGGTGCAGCAGTTTCCCTGTGGCTCTGGAATGGACAGGAGACAGGGATGCAGGAAGCATGCCTCGGGACAGTTGGGGACAGGCGTGCTCAGCTGGCAGCGGGGGTCTCCACAGCACAGAGAACCAAACTCTGGACAGAGCGCAAACAAGTAGCCTCCTTGTGCTGTAGTAGCTGATACTCAGTTGGGAATGGGGAGTGAGATGCATGTCCAGATTATAGTTTCTAAATAAATAAAAGAGAGAGAGAGAAGAGCCTGTGGCAGGCATATATTTCATCATTCGGTCTTTTTGATCCTGTCATATGTCTTGTACTGGGATACGCAATTGGCCTCACTAGATCTTTCCAAAAAAGAGCACTCACGTGTAGAGCAGTACACTGCTCCCCACCTCTGATGTGTGATCCTGTCAACAATTCAGTTCTCCCTTTTAAAATGTTTGTATCTATGTGTATATTCTTAGCCTTTTCTGTGTTGAAAATATCTTCAAATCAGAATCTTCCTAATCAGTGGAAAACACTAAAATTGTTGCTTAAAATTGGTGCTTAAATTGATTATTGGACTTCACATAGACCAACAGTTGAGCTGTCAGCAGTGCCTGTTGACATTTCCCCATTCGAGTTTCTTTTCTACCCTTTAATTGTTACAGTAAATTCCATTTTCTGCATTTTAGCTAATGATTCTTTGTCATGGTAACACTTGCTTTACTTTATCCCAGTATAGTTTAATCTTGTCTCATTTGCAGCTGATAAATCCATGTCAGGCTTTATCCATTTCCTCACCCTTCGCTTTGTATTTCTACAGCTTTGCACTTTATTATATCAACCTTTGAATGAGTCTGTGGTTGTTAAACTTGCTCTACTATTTAACTGTCTTCTGTAAATAGATCAAAGCTGTTTTTCATGCTCCAGCCTAAGCAAATATCCAGAAAGTGACAGTTTAAAGTTAAAATTTTACCATCTTGACATGCTATTTGTACCGATTCTGAGCAGGTGATGAGTCAGGTCTCCTGTAATTAAAATACTTAATGCTCTTTTTAAGTTTTTCCTGAGATAAAATGGGATGTTTTAATTTCTCTCAGCAGTGCCTGTGTGCTTCTCCTGACTGATGAAAACTGAGGCAAAGTGTTAATGTGTCTTCTAAGTCACGCCTACGCTGTCTTTTACCTTTACCTTTGTATTGCTTCTGAGCGCTGTCCCAGTTTGTATCCTGTCTTATTCCTCCTTAAAGAGATGAGGGAACCATTCTCTTCCTTGCTTCTTTTAATTCTTTTTATAGGGTCCAGTTCAGCTTGATTTTCAGCAATGTTTTATGGTTCTTTTAAACTATTTTCTTTTCTGTAGTGGGATGAAAAATTTGAGGATGGATAGTGTAAATTAAAAGAAAAGCAAGTAGAACACATGTTCTATAGCATTGAATAGGCATCGCCCAAAAACTTTTGAAATGGGTGAAGTTTCCAATTACTTCAGTGACTTACTGATCAAGTTGTGCCAACAATGGCAAATGGGAACGGATTTATGGCTGTTTACCTTAAGGTTTTAAAAGTTATCATAATAAAAAGTGGACCAGAAATCTTTCATAGAGGAAATAAAGGAAGTTCAGTGTCTTATGCAGTGAAAATAGAGGGCTTTTTATTATACAGTTAGATCTGTTATTTATTGTGAAGGGTAAGTTCAGAGGTTCAGTCTCATTCATGGATTTTTCAAAATAACACATTCAGAAGATTTATCTGAGGTAAAAGTGACCAACTGAAAAACCATACGCAGTGGGAAACTTCAAAAGGCATGAAAGCGTATTCCAAGCAAGTCTCCATAGATTGGCAAAATGTTAACAATAACAATTATACAGAGGATAATTTTTTTTCTTTAAGAAGTGTCCTTGTCATTGTGGAAGAAACCTACAGAAAATATGAAGTGTTGATCAGGAGTAAGATTTTTATCTACAAGTTTTATAAGAAGTTCTAACACCCTATAAACTTTTTAATATGGTATATAGTTAAGTGTGTTTATGTTATAAGAGATCATTCAAGGCAGGCATAGAATGAAACTGATGAATTATACTGTCTGTTCTTTTAAGTTATTCTTTACAAGCCTAGTTTGTTTATCTGTTTATTAGCTGTTCTGAAAGTCTTAACCTTAGTTTAATTTTCTAGTTTCTAAAATAAGATTCAGTCTCATTTGTTTATAAACAGATTGTTTACCACTCTTGAATCTCCTATATAAGGTAAAGTTTCCCACTCAGCTGCAGTTAAAAAAAAGAAAAGTTGGAATAGAGAAATAGGGTCTTCATGGTAGTGAAGGCTCTTAGGAGGACTGATAACTTCAAGCTTTAAATTGTTTGAAAAAAATCCCTTTTCCAAATTGTTTCCCATCCCAGGAGATATTCTAAAAAACTCTGTCACTTAAATGTCTAGAGAAAAATTTGATTAGGAGATACCCCACATATTCTGTCTGGAACTTATTTAGTTATCTCATGTGGACTACTACAATCTCAGGCCTCAGTTGAGGTTGGGGGCTTGGATTACCTCCCATACTACGCAGTACATTGTGTTTTAGGCATTGTTGAAATGGGAGAATGTAAAATAAAAACTATAAACAGAAAATAGTTTGAGGATTTCTGAATTTTGATTTGACTGTGAAAAATTGTATTGAAATAAAAGGTATCCAGCTCTGTTTAGGGAAATACGTGATCTGAATGGATAGACTCCTTCTGATGGAGGGATGGGATCCAAGCCCCTGGTACCTCTCGGAGCTCAGTCAGCCAGGATGCAGTGCAATCTGCCTTTGATCTAGCCAAGCTTTTGAAAATGTGCTAGACATGATGCCTGAACAGTAGGCCCACTGAAGTCTCAGCAGACTTTTCAATTAAGAACAAGTCTCAGATTAGAAAGCACTGAATAAAATAGATGAATGCTGAACTTGGAGAAAGTGACTAAAAAATATTATCTTGGCATTCAGTTGGAACAAAAGGTATGTTAAGATCAGGGCCATTTTTCAGGAGAAAATAATACTGCTGACACCTTACTCCTTCAGCTACTTGTAAGTATCTAGAGAGCTAGATGAGCTCTCTACTGCCTTTCCTGGCCTTTTCCTGAAAAAACTTTGCTCAGGTCACCCTCTATAGCTGGGTTTAAATAGCAAATGCACTTGAGGATGTTAGCAACTTTTCTTAGTTTCAGTTGATTTCAAAGCAAATTATCAAAGTCAAGTTATATCTGAAATCTGCTAGCATTTGAGTAGATTCTTATAAACAGTGTTGGAAAGTGCACCACCTTGTACTCTTCACCTACACAGCGGTGGGGCTCTGGCAGATTAAAACTCCCTGGCTTATGTATGGGCCACGTGAAAAGAGGGATCATTGGTGCTTTGTGTCGTTGGAGAAGCTGCACCTGGCTCTTGTATTTCAGATCCTCACTGGATACTTCCAATAAATCACAAGGCAATAGAGAAAGTACTTTTTGTTTCATGGACTTCTGAACAGGGCTGTTCGTGTTTCATTTGAACATCTGAGCTAGGGTAGCTAATTCAGAGTGGGAAACCCATTTCTTATACTTAAATTAGCATGGAAGCCAGGTAAAGAGTGGGAATCATTGGCTGCAAGAGAAAACCTTCATAAAGACAACCTCTCATCTGGCAGCCACATTTTTTTTCTTGTTAAATTATGTTGCTGTCTTTCAATCTAATTATGTTGAACTGTATATGTCTTCTTTTCTGAATGGAAATTAAAACTGCCCAGATATGTGTTAGTTGTACCTGTATGGCAAGTGCTGTCTTTTGCCAAGTAGAAGAGGCTTCTGGTGAGACCTCAGCCCAGCTTGGTTCACAGCCCAGCAGCTGTGAAACGCTGAACAACTAGTCACTGCCTGCATTACACCAAGTACCACAAAACTGTGCTACACTGCAGCTTAGCTAAAGTGTTACCAGGATTTTATCAATACTATAACAGAGGACTGGGGGACTAAGCTCATATGTTTTATAATTTTTATATTTTAAATCAATTAGATTAGAGTAAGAGACAACATGCAGATATATGTAACCACATGAAAATAGTGTTGTACTGTTTCTTAAAGCTAATGAGTGATACTACCGTGAGTGAGGATGACTTGTAGAATATATATTTTAGTATATATCATATTTTTACACGTGTACTTGTTGATGCTGAAGGGAAGGAAAAACATGTATGAATTGCTGTTTTCCAGCTTCTCTGCATCTCTCTTTTCATTATCAGTCAGTTGGTGGTTGAATTCTGTTTTCCTTGGTCCTTGAGTAAGGTGATCTGAGGGATAAGTGTTCAAACTGCTTAATAAGCTCAAGCAGAAGACATCTCTCTGCTTACTGGCACAATATGTTGAAAAATGAGAAGTTACAGCACTTCCCATCATAGATATTTTTCTTCCTAGTATCACTGTGGGAGAGTATACTGACTTGTGTTTGCATCCATTTTCAGGAATCTCGGTGGCCTTACTTATTTGGGGCAATCATTGTTCCTTCATTGATACAAGTCGTGATTCTGCCTTTTCTTCCTGAAAGTCCTCGTTACCTCCTACTTGAAAAACATAACACGAGCAAGGCAGAAAAAGGTATGATGAGTTACATTCTTGCAACAAAGGGTGTTTATTCTAGGGATGCAGACTGGAAAGTAATTCTGATCTCACAGTAAAAGCAGAATATTCCAATATGAGACATTCTCCTGGCAATTATTTTTCCTTTGCCTTTTTTGTTTGTTCGTGTGTGTAAATGTAACTTTGCTTTGAATTCTTTATAAATTAAATTCTCCAACTAACTAACCCGTATAGCATTATACATGGTGATACAAACCTGACCACATCATTCTGTGGTTCTGTGTCAGCCACTATATGCAGAGTTTGCTTGGGAATTAAAGATATTTTCACTCGTCCTGACTCTCCTTTATCTACAGTCTTTGCAGTTTGGATAACAAAAACGCTGGTTCCGTTGCTGGGGTTTTTTCAGTAGTCACTGTGTTTGACCCTGTGGTTCTGTAACTCAATAACCTCTGTAGATCTAATAAAAACCTCATACACATATTTAACTGAAAATTTTCAGTGCTTTCATATAGCTTACTTCTGTTTCACAGACATGGGGCAGAATAATTTGTTCTTACTTTAAATTCTATGTAAAAGAATTTGCTTGTGTGATTACAGCTGCTGTATACTCTGCCCTAGGAAAATTACTATGGTCAGTTCTAAATTCCAACTGAGAGAATGTTGGAAATTTGGTTTTGCTTATTATAGGGACACATTAAAAATAGGAGTGCACAAAGAAGGAAGGAGTCTGATTATAATACCAAAATGTTTGCAGAATGTAACTGACCTTTAAGAATTATTCCTAGAAACTTCATTTGAATATAACCCTTCACATTTTCAGTCACTAACTAGTTGCTTGCAAAATTACTTACAAAGTGTGAATCAGGCCCTGAAAGTTAAATTTAATAATCTTTTAGCATCAAATTGATGCAACTCATTTTATCCTGTTTCTTCTAGTGTGAAAAAAACCTGGCCTTTTATTTCTCATGAGCACTCTGAAATAGAAATGGCACACTAAAGAGACTCCCATGCTGTCTCAATTTGGTGTTTCTGTAAATGTTGGAGGCTCAGACATTTAGAGATACAGTTCAGTGTTAAAAAGGAAAAAAAAGCACAAAAGCAACAAGGCTTTGAGAGAGTTCTTTAGCTTTACAGAATCAGCAGAGGTTTGAGGAGGCAGAGAACCGCTTTTCCTGGGACTGTGAAGGAAGGGACTTGCCTGCCAGCCATGGTCAGAGCTCCCAGCAGGGATGCAGTGGTGAGCAGCTTGGGGCCAGCTGTTGGGTAGTAACTTCTGCAGCACCACAGCTGGGCCGGGAGGAAACACCTTTGGGTGCCAAGTTTAAACTGGCTCATTTCTATCTGATGAAATTGTAGATATATTTCCAGGGCTATGGCTGGCAAAGAGTCTGCATCTGCAATGTTATTCCATAATGTCACACTTGTTCGAGGGATCTGTTGCAAATCCTGCCACAGTACCTGGAAACCTCAGCACTGGCAGTGAAGCTGGACCTCTCATAGGTATAGTTTAAAAACTGTGAAATATTGGCAGTAAAATGACACCACCTGCCTTGAAATTCACACCATTTACTGTTGCTGGTAATGGGCCAACTGCTGTCTGGGATATTTTCACCATACGTGTTCTGAAAATGTTTTGAAAGCTAATCTAGAAGAACTGGAGGTGAATTTTGGAGTAGAAGACGTCAAGATAGCAGAGTTACCCACACCTTATTTGGTAGTTGAAGGGAAATGAGCTTTAGCAATTGGCTTGCTGATTATGAGAAGGTGGCTTTCATGAGCCACTTTATAAATTTAGACACTCTAAGAAAAAGTGAGGAGACTAATACAAAAATCTTTTCAAAGTGACTGTTTATCAATAGAAGCTTTGGGGCCTGATTAATTCTAAAAGAAAAAAATTAATACTGAGATATGTTGTAGTACAGGGTGAAATTCATTTTGAGTGTAGTTGGCAGAGCTTTCAAAATAGGTAAGGACCAATGATTCCAGATAGATGTTTTCAAAGGGCCATAGGATAGTGAAGTGTATGCATCCCCCTGAATTTCCCTCCCATTCCTTCCCTAACAAGCAGCCACGCCTTCAGCATTGGCCACCATATTGCACAGGCAGGGTAGCCTGTAGGATAGCAGGTGCAAAATAGGGAAGGATGATTCTTAGATGTCATTTGGAGTTCATAAAATCCACCTGTAAGGCAGCAGAGATTATATCATCTTATACTTCTGTGTTATAAATATCTACATGCCTTATTATGAAGCATGTTAGGAACACAAGCAATTTTCTAACCATCGTACATCCTTTGTAATTGCCTCTCTCCTAATGTAGATTTTTCAAGTGAAAGAATGTTTGGATCTATGTTCAGCATGTGGATAGCTGGGGAAGGAGTTTGGTTGATTCATTGAGTGACAGAGACAGGGGACATCTGTGATGTTCGACCAGTGTGGTGGTTTTGAAGCTCTCCTCCCCACCCCAGAGCACAGAAGAAACCCAGATTGGGCATGAGCCAAGTTTTGGGTATCTGGTATAATGCAGTGGAATAGTGAAAGCAGGTGGGGAGGGGAATTCGCAAAATAAGAGAATCAGGAACTGTGAATCAACAATCAAAAAAAATAATCTGGATGTTAACATTATATGCAGAAATGGAGTAAGAAAAGCCTGAGTATTAGGGAGACCAGAGGAGTTTATGGGTTATTAAAAAAACCCTACTGCTTTTAAGCTGTATAATGACAATGTAGTATTCTCCATTTTAATCATAACTACAGTAATGCTTTTGAATTGTTTTGCCTCTTAGGTTTAATCTGCATATTAATATCAGAAAAATGTATAAGTCTTTCTTCTGACTAAATCCTTTTTCTTTTCCCTAACGGATCAAGGCTATTCATGCAAATATACATTTCACTGTGGATTATACCTTGTTGGAGAAATATAAAACTGTTATTTGTAAAAGGTCTGCTGTATTTAAGGCAGATGACTACATTAGTCTTTATAAAATACTCTAAAATGTACATGTATGCCAAAGCTTCTAAAATGGAGATGACAATATTAATCTTCCTAATTATTTTAGAGCAATAAAAATCCAGTGGATTCCACAAAGTTCTGCTCCTGCTTTCCGTCCCTCTTTCTGTCCTCAGGAGGTAACCAGGCTATAACTATCAATATATAAGCTGCTTCATTCTCTTTTTTAGCAGAGGTGTAAAAGAGCATGGTGCCTTTAAATGGAAAATAAGAGGCTGAAAGAGGGAGGACTAAAATGTGTTGTGTAAATGATGAAAATAGAAGGAATGAGTTTAGAGCAGGCAGGCATCATGTGTGAAATGACACCACACAACCACGAGAGAAGCTACTCTGAGAACACTGGAGTAGTGAGGCCTCAGATGAGTGATGTCTCCTGAGCTCCAGTAACAGAGATCTACCCAGTTGCTTGCTTTCCACTTTCTAGCAGTGCAGATGATGCATGCTGTGGGTGGCTGAGCTGATGTCTGGACATCATGGCTGATTTGCAGTTGTCTGCTGCTAAAGGCACAACAGCCAAGCTCTGCTTTTCTTCCTGGAGGTCACCATCCTGTATCCGATTCCTTGAGACCAAGAGAAGCTGCTCAGACTATCTCACTGCTGGATGTGGGAGAAATTATTTAGGTGTTGTTGGGGGAGTATGGTTGACTGAACCAAAAGCACACTTTTCTAACAAAGCTAATAGTCTGGTAATGGGGAGAGGGTAGAGCCATCCCAGCTCCCCTCCCAGACCCCATAACTGACATTCTCTTCTCTTGGTAAGAACAGAAGAAAGAAATATACCTGGCATTTAACTGGTATGATCCTTCTTCATAATGCTCACCAGACAGCAGAGGAAAAATGGGTATTTAAGTAGTTGAGGAGAAGGATTTCAAAGGAGATCATTATTCAGTTGCTAGAGAGCAGTGGGAGTGAAGAGTAACAGGGATAGAAACAGGAAGAAAATTAAAAACCTGCTGCTATGATTACATCAGGCAGTTTACCATCCAAGTTCTAGGACAGTAAAACAGGAATTTTACATTAGTTGCCTGTTATTGCATGCTAAGTGGACCCTGATCTGTGACTGTGGCAATGATGCAATATAAATAAAACTGATAGTAGTAGTATGATAAACTGGAATATTTTTGTGACTAACGACACTGGTTATAAACGCTTCCAGTTGGAGAGTTATGTGTCTCCTTTGAAGAATACTGTTACGAGGAGGAAACGCACTTTTTCAATGCAGCTACAGTAGCAGGTCATGTGCATCAGTGACGGAATTTAGCTGGCATCACAGCTTGCCAGAGAACAAGAATATTGTTATGTCTTATGGGTCAAATAAGTTAGATAAAATGTCACAGGAACATCTGTGGGTGATGTGCAAAATCTGTTCAACTAGTATGTTCAGTCATACATTAAAAGTCCCATGGTTATGAAAGAAGCATTACAACTGGTATAACGAGAAGTATAGATTTAAATTCTTAGATGGATTAGAGCTGATACATTTTGACATGATAAAAGAACAAGGCCATTTCTGATTTAAAAAAAGCATATAGCTAATTTTTTACCAAGCCCCTCATGGGGCTCATGTAGACAGGAGAGATATTAAAAGCAATGTCAGGAACAAATTGTTGCAAATCCAGTGATTTAAATGAAGTTGTTATGACTGATAACAAGGACAGATATGATTTGTTTTTGCTTATCTGTATTTTTGTACTTCTCTAAGCATTATAAGCTATGCTTACGGGAAAGGAAGAGATAGCCATGACTGCAACGCTTGTTGGCTTATGGTAGCTCTGATGGTTGCCGACTGCCAAAAGGTGGGAGTGATCATGATGTGTCTGTTTTGTTTTTAAACTTTTATTTAACCTCCTCCCTTTTACAAAGGATACTTGATTCACTGGACCTTTGCTACAACTCCTTCCCAATTCTTGTGGTATTTTGAGGTAGCATGTGGGTATTTTGTTTTACCTGTACATCTCGGCTAGTTTCAAGTGAATCTGAACAGGCCTATTTTGTACTGATGGTCTGTGAAACCAGACATAAGAACAGGTAAAGATGTAAACCCAAACTGGATGATAACGCACAGAAGATCTATGTGTTCCTTTACCTAGAAGGAGAAGGAGGTGACACATGGGAAAAGCCTGAAGCCTTTTCCTTGCAGTTATGTTTGCTGACTTGGAATAGCAAATCTGAGATTTACTCGTAAACTTGGCTATGCTCCATGCTAGTAGTTAATTAATATTTTTCTGGATTTAAATAGCTACTTCTTCTTCAAAGGCACATCTGAATTATTCTTCTGGCTATTCAGTACTATAATAAAGTTAGTGGAATATGAAAATAACTGTTTTTTCATTTTGCCAAATATTTTTGTGTTGACATGAAGTTACTTGAGGGAAATTGCTATATATTCAATTCAAAAGCATTGAAGTTGGGTGAACTTTTTGCAAGTGCTGAGGCAAACAGTGAGGCACCCCATATATCTACCACCACTCAAAATAGCAGCCAGAATTAATAGGAGATGCCTGACTGGATCTGTCCAGCCCAGTATTTTGTCTCCAACAGTGGCTAAAGAAGATGCTGTTTAAACAGAGTTTAGACAAAGCTTTGTGTTAAAGACACTGGGTCTAATATACTTAATCATCAGTGAAGTGAAAGTGAATGTGTCTGTGGGAAAAAGATGACAATAATACTCATGCAGCTTATTTTTTAAGCAAAAGCATAAGCTCAAACTACTACCTGTGACTACTTCTCTCTTTTTCTGCCTCTGCTTTCTTGAGACTGGCTCTATTCTGTAAACCACACAATAGCGTTTTGTTCCTTTGAAGTATCTTCTCAAAGTTTGCATGCTAATTCAGTCTTTGTGATAACAGCTGCTTGGCACAGTCCTGGAAGTACTGCAGTCAAGAAAGAATTAGTAATTCCCCAGGTAGTTGAGTTCTTGAGTGTTCATCTTCTGTTAATTGAAGGGCCTGACTGGTTTTAGAGACAGTACCAACTGATTTGTTCAGACCTTCACAACACTTTCCATTGTTTCACCTTCACTTAGCTGAGGTGAGTAAGAAGTGGTGGTGTAAATGGAAGGGTTTCCCTAGCTCTTTCCCCTTGACTGGAACCATCCACTTCTTTTGCTATTTATAAAGGCAGTGTCTTGATGTTTGAAAGCTGAGAATCTAGGACCATCTAATCCCAGGGGATTAAAAGAAATCTGGGAAAGATCTAAAATTTGCTAGAGTTGTAACTCCTTCGATGGTTTTAAGCGTGACATGAAAATAAGACTTTTCTAAGAAACAAGCAGCCAATCACAGAGGAAAATGAGTCATTGCAGTGGGGAGAAGAACTGCTGCTGTGCTACTTCATGCCAATAATGCAGGGGTTTAAAATGTGAAATGAATAGAATTGAACATTGCACATAGAAAGACCTTGGAGTTTTCCCATCTCCCTGCCAATGCAGAATTCATTTCCACATTAATTATGTATAAAATTGTGGTTTTTACTGTACTGAAAAACTGTTAATGGAAGAAAATCGAAGATGTGTTTGAGTAGCAGGAAAATATGTTTTTCCAAGAAGACTGAGTGTTATCTACTCAAAACTATGCATGTATAGCATCGCATTTTCTAAACATTTCCTGACTTGTTGGTAATTTTAAGTATCCGTCAGAGTTTCCTCGTGGTATTTTTATCTCTGGTCCTAATACCAGGGAGGGAAGAAAAAGAAAGCAGGTGTCTATATTTTTCTTGCCTTGTACTTGGTAATTTTTGTAATTGCAGTTTTTTACTTCCTGGTCCTTCTAGAAATACAGCAAACTCCCTTGTGCAAAAAGACAGATTGCTTTCTTTTTACTTGACTGCACCTATATTTTTGACTTGTGTGCCCTACAGTAATGTCGGGGATTCTAAGGACAGGAAAAATAAAGCAAATTGTGCACTGACCTAATTTACACTGATAAACTGAGAAAATCTTTTTAAAGAAGAGTATGGTGATATATGTCATCTTTATCTGATTTTTTCTTTATCAGTTCTCTAATAATACTGAGGAAAGTGTGAGACATTGACTTTAACATACTATAGACACACATTTTTTAAATTTTACATTTTTATTTGTGTCTTTAAATACATCACACTAATTTTAACAAGGGTTTAGCATGCCATTTAATAATAAAAGGGCAGTGGCACAAGGACAAAACTCAGCAACTGAAATTCTGGGTTCGGAGGTCTGCATTTATTAAATCATTTCTGATTGTAAGGCCTGTGTGAAAAGATAAATCTCATGCTGTTTCTGAGGGACTTAAAAATTCTGATCTCTCCTCTCCCAAGAGAGACTGGGTGTCAGAATGAATGAATGTTATGAATTGACTGAACACCTAGAGGTGGTCAGTATTCATCCCTTAAAAAAATCGTCCTTGTTACGCAAAGTCATATAGGGCCCATTAAAATGCAATAGAAGTGCTAACTGCCTCTGAAAATCTTGCCTCAGAGCTCCAGTTAGTTCCTTGCACTGGCAGACTGGGGACCAGGCCGTGTGTGCGGTGTTGCACATTCACCAAAGTAATGGAGAGGCATGCTCATTTGTGTGACCTAGCCCTCACAACATTGAAATGCCAATGCTTAGCCTTTTCACCTACTGGATAAAGTTAAAATTTTGTAACTTCACAACCTAAATGGTCTGGGCATTTTAACCAAGACTAGTCACTGTCTGGCTTTCTTGACCATCCCAGTCCATTCTATGATCCAAAATAATGTATACCTATTGAAAAAGGTGAAGGTCATTTATTTAAAGGCAGTAGTACAAAAAGGTGTGGAAAAGAGAAATATTGATTTGGCTCTTAGGAGAACTAAATCAACTTAATAATATTAAGTGAACTAATATTATTCACTTAATAAAAGTAACAGTATTATGTAACCTGCTGTGTAAAGGATTTTTTTTGGACTTAGCATCCTACTGCGTCACAAAATCTTGGTGCAGGGATATGTCTAATATAATTGTTTCTCTGCAGTCATTCAAAGATGATGAGCATTTTAAATACCTCTTAAAAAGCCAGCCTCTGGGGTATGTTCATAAGATTGTGACAAAAATGTCATCAGCTTATATGGTATCTGTGAAACAAGGTCGGTGGAGATACACACCTCCATTAGGAGGTACCTGTTTGTAGTACCTCTTGGAGGAGGTCTGAGGTGGAAAGGGGAAGAACATCTCAGTAAGTCATCAATGTGCACTAATGTAATAGTAAATTGTATGTTTTTCTGGGGAGACAAGGTTGGTTTTTTGCTTGTATTTGCCAGTTAAATTTACTCCTGTGTCTCCAGTGTTGACAAATAGAAAGTCTTGAACTGCTCTGGGTAATTTTACTTTCTAATTTTACTTTACTAATTATTACTTTTCAATTTTAATTTACTAATTATTACTCTTTAATTTTACTTTACTAATTATTACTTTCTAATATTAATCCTCTTGACAAAGTGAATTCTTGTCTATATTCTAGTAAAAAAAAAGGTAATATAAAGAGTAGTAGTTATTCTTTTCAAATGTCTGCCTTTTCTTGGGTTACCAGACTTAACACACATTTTTATGTCCTGTTACTTCTCTATGCAGTCTATCTCCAGTGATGAAATCTGCTGTATCTTGCAAAAGTAGCCAGGTCAACTACTGTTCAGAACGGCTTTGCTCTTAAACCCTTGTTTCAGATTACACAGGGTTTTGACTCTGCACTGGACCTTGGGCTATATTATATGTGAAATAACATGAGAGATCTGGTAGCATGCCAAATACTTCATATTCTTGTTGCAGTTTCTGAGACCAATTGCAGGGATGAGCCAGATCATACCCAGAGCAGAATGATCTTGTTGGCAGAAGAATAATTAAGTTGTAGCCCATGTTTGTCTCCCGTTTGTATCACGCATTTCCATTTCTATGAAACAAGCCTGTTACAAATTTACATAGTGCCAAGTGTCTGGCCTAAAGTACGTGTCCTCTCTTTGTAGCATTTCAGACCTTCCTTGGGAAAGATGACGTGTCTCATGAAATAGAAGAAGTTTTGGCAGAGTCTCGAGTCCAAAGAAACACCAAGTTAGTGTCAATACTTCAGCTCCTGAGAACCCGTGCTGTGCGATGGCAGGTCATTACAGTGGTCGTCACCATGGGCTGCTACCAGCTCTGTGGGCTAAATGCTGTAAGTATCTTTCTTCAGGTTATGGCATCTCCTGAGGTGCTCCTTTCTTTTCAGAACAAGTTTTGTGCTAATACCATTCAGCAACCTCTATTATGACTTAAGTTTTTGGCTGTTTATTATTAGTAATGATTTGTTACACCAGCATGTGGGAAAATCTACAGAGAGCTATATCATTTGGGGTTTTTTAGAAATAAAATATAGGGAAGCCATGTTGTGTTATCTTTGAAGGAATACATGAAAAGGTAGCATAGATCAGCAAAGAAAGAGTGTGCAGCTTCTTCTACTGGTACTCTGATTCTCTGTTTCTGGTCAGTTAAGAACTGGTCTGATATGCCCCATGTTTGTTCATGTTAGGTAAACTTTGTCTTTTTAGTAGACGTTTCTGCTTGGATTAATTAAGTTCTGTACTTAAGTCAGCAAAAGTTCCTGTAAGTGATTTTAAGAGGCTGCACTGACTAGTTTATTTTTGTTGTTGTTTCATACAATCTGAAGAATAAGCTGTGCTTCAATATGCCTTTCTTGGAAAGTGGAGCAGAAGAGGAAGTAAGACAGAAAACAGCCAATAGCAAGGACTCCTGTTGACCATTAATGTGTCTGAGACTAATAGATATCTAAGTCTCCTTTTCCACCGTCTAAGCCTGTTACATCAGCTACGAGAGGATCACAGGTCAATTTAGGGATCTTTAGAGAGCACCTGGTCCAAGCCCCTGCCTAGAGCGGGACTGACTTCCGACTACAGAGGGCTGTGTGCTGTTGTGTTTTAAATATATCCAAGGGTGAAGAGTCCACAACCTCCCTGGGACAGCTGTGACAGGTTTTCTCAACAGTTAGTGTGGAAAGCATTTTCTGTATATCCAGCCAGAACTTTTCTTGTTTGTCACATCTGGCTTAGATGGTTTAGGCTGCACATCATGAATGTTCTCATGAAGCACCTCAAAGCAAAAGGAGTTTTTGTCATAGTTCAAAGGTGTTAATTGCTTATATACATGAAAGGTAGTACCATCACTGCTGAAAGGAGCTCTTCCTGTGGCTTTGTGCATTACAGCATACTAAAGCTGGTTGTTTTTTTTTAACCCGGGGCTAATTAGTGATATTAAGTGTAAATGCTTCTAATAACTAAGACAAATAGTTCAGGCTTATCTCAGGTATCTCTATAATTTTAACACTCCTAATACAAAGTACTTTGTCCAAGACTGTTTGAAAGATTAATGCAATTAGAACACTGGTATCTAAAAATTTTCACAAAATAGCAAGAGGAAACTAGAAGATTTTTTCATGCTGTGGAGTGAACTGTAACACATTTGTATAGGTAGTGTTTTCTTCTAATCATCCTATGATTCTATGATTTCAGTGCTAATGACAGGCTATTTTGTTCCTCAGAGTGGATACTTTTTTAAGAAAAGAAATAGAATTATCTTGTCATCCAGTCTTTCTAAGATCTATAAATGCATAAGTGAAATAAAATGATGCTTATACTAAGAATCAGGCAGTTCAAATAATGAAACACATTGCCTAAAAAAAAGGAATACCACAGCTAAATTTGCAGCTGACATGCAAGAGTTTTGTGGCTTTGAGAATATTTAATAGATGACAGAAATTGTCTAGTTTTCCATGGCCATGCTCTCATAGCTTGAGAGAGGGTGTGGGGGAATAGTGAGACATACCCAGTCCAAAATGGCTTCCAGAGTTGGTGTAAAGTGCCATTGGGTGGCTACTTTCTGAAAATACACCTCAGAAAAACTCTCTTTGTCAGGAAACCGATGTTGACTTGGCTGTTTCAAGCCATCTTTTATTATTATTATTATTACTGTTTCTCCTCCCATACAATGCCACTAAACATGTAAAAAAAAATATTCACACAAAAACTGCATTCCAAATTTGATTATTTAAATAGTAGTAATAGTTAATACTAAAACCAAGAAAATTATAAGAGAAATAGCTGGGCCGCGTGATTAAGGGACCAAGTTTCAATTCCTTGTCTGTTTTGTGTGGCTTTCCTAGCTGATCTTGCTCAAGTCACCTAAAGCTCAGAGATTACAGGACAGATACAGGTGTGACAGTGCTAAGACCAGGTCTTGGTTTGCCTGACTGCACCTGAACTAACTTGCTGGGTGTGAACCAGCATCAGCAAGGTTCAACTGGCTGTGAACACTTCCTTCTAACTCACAGCTCCCACCATTTACTTTGTCTGTAGTGCCCTGTTAGTCAGTCTGGTCTTTTCCACAGCTACCATCTGGGCAGGGCATATGGGAAAGCTGGACTTCTTTCAGGCAAGAGTCTTAGGTCACTCTCGGGGGAAATTACCAGCTGGCAGACTTCTGTAACCATCCTGCTGGTATCTGACAACACTTGCTTCCTTTTAAAGTTTTTAGTTTAGAGCAAAAATTTGTTTTGCTTGAAAAGGAATCATTTGTTGGTTTCCACATGGAACAGATATCGCAGTGAAGCCCTGATCATATTAATGTATTCAGTTATAATGAAATACCAATCTGACCTAAATTGGCATAAATAAATGAATCTGTATTAGTATCTTTTCATCTGATAAAATTTATCCATGATCCATGTAATCTATAATAAATTTATTTATCTTCCACCATTTAATCTCAGTTCTAAAGAAGACACAAAACTACAGTGTAGTTCCCATTGGTGAACTTTTATGTTTTTCATATCAAGACATATGCTGTACTGGAACTTTCTCCTTTTTCATATCAAGACGTGCTGTACTGAATATAGCTTTAAGAGAGTGATTCCCGAAGTGGGATCCCTAGGATTCGCTGGGGTCAGTCCTTAAGGCAGAGGGCTGTATTTAAAATGTCAAGAAATCATGTTAGGGATAGACATCCATGCAGCAGTGTGTGTTTTCAGTATGCAAAAGATCTGCCATGGTGTGCTCTTCATACTTGTTATGGAGAAGACCTGGCATCAGGTGGTGTGGGAAGGGGTGAGTATGCAGGCTGCAATGCAGTATTTGTCTGTAGTTTTGCACACCTTTTGTTGTTGTTGTTGCTTTCTTTTCCTGTTGAAGAGTTCAGTTTCTTAGGACGAAATGTATGTAGGGAGCTGGATGAGAAATAAAAGGACTGGAAAGCCTAGTCAGTTCTAGAGGGTGTCAGTGGTGTGAGAGTTTGGGAACACCACAGATAACATACACCTCGTGCCACTCTAAGCTAAGAGCTTGTGGGAGTAAAAGCTTATGGTAAGCAAAGAAAGCAACTTCCATGCAGCCAACTGTAATCTACAGACAAGAATACTAAAATGTTACCACCAAACTCACAGAACTTGGACTACAGACATACAACTGTTCCTCATGGCAGCTGTTTAACTGACTAAAGTGATGAAGTTTTATTTCAGCCTGTGAAGTGACAGCAGCCCACTGTGGACACAGGAAGTCAGATATCCCTGTGTTGATTTGGGCCTGACAGCAGCTTTTTCTGGGCCTTCTGCCCCATTTTTCACAGCTCTTTCATTCCAAAACTTTTAGCCCAATCATTAGCTAATTTTGTTAGCTAGTGAAATCATTAGCTAACAAAAAACGTTAGAAAAATAGCTTAAGTGAAAGTAGAGTAGTCATCATTAGCATTAGTGCATTTGTCTCTGTAATATCCTAGAGCACTGTATTTCCCTGTTTATTTATTAACAAGCTGAAAAACATTCACTTCCATTGTTTTGAATTCTGTACATCTTGGTAATTTTTACTCTAATTTATTTTTGTGCTGCTGCAGAGACTAAGAAATCAGTGAACCTAATCCTGTGTTTGCTCTGCTAGATTTTTTAATCTAGCTGTGTCATTACCACTCTTACCACCATTGGTCAGTCAGGCTCTTCTGCAAAACATCTCATGTTCTGGTTGTTATATTCTGCCAAATTGCATTCAGATGTTGTCTGCTTAAGTGACAGTTTAGTCTTTTTCAAGGTCTCCACACCTGCAATATCGCTGTCATTTTTAGAAGCTCTACCTGCTACGCATAACTGATACCAAGAATAAAATGTCTAAATTACATGGTTTCTAACTTTCATTGTGTGAATTTTTCGATCTTGCAACTTGTAGTATGGCAAAAATACTTTACATTTATCACAATTTTGTGCTGCCTTGTTTTCCTTATATACGGCGTAGGTCTGTGGGAGGTGAATAGGTTGTCAGAGTACTGAGTCCTAAAAAATTGATCAGTGGGCATAAACATTTCAGAGGGAATTGGGAGCTCATCCTTGGTTTTGTTGGCCAATGAAATGCACGCTACACAAAGGCAGATGACTTCATATAGAGAAGTTTGCTGATGCCATTTATTGTCACTGCATCTATTCTGGTGAGAGATGATGTGCCAGCGGTAGGCATAAAAGTCTTCAGTGATTTCTCTGTATCTATAAGGCGATGCAAGTAGCTTTTTTGTTCCTGGTGTTTTATTTCACTTTCATTTTATGTAACAGGAGTTGGATTTTCTTCTTTGGTCTGGGACAAGCAGCTCTGCTGAAGGGATGTTTGGGTATTTAGAATTACTTTTTTTTTTTACAAAACTTCTGAGTTAGTAGCTTGATAAACAGATGTAGCATGTACATAACATGCTGGCAGGCAGCAGAGTTTTCCTCATGTGATCAGAACACTTCCATTAATCACAGAAGCCTTTTCTTTAACAGTGCTTGCCCTGTTAGGGCTTGTCACATGGTCAGCATATGGGAAAAAATTCCACTGCTACTTTTATGTTTAGGGTCATTGTTATCTCTGGCTTTCAATTTTGTTGTCACAGGTAACTAGCTGTGATTTAGAACTTTATTTTCTACTGATAATCAGTTGTTACAACTGTTTTTCATCTTCTTTAGTAAATGAATTATCTTTTGTCTCTCCAAGGCAATCTCTCCTTGTTGCATGCATTTGGCAACCAATGTCTTTGGCTAGCCCTTTGCTGTCACCTTGAGTCCAACATAAATATTTTATGGTTTTCAGACTTTACTTGTGATGTGAATGAGGCTCTGATACTTACCAGACTTGTTATTTTAGAGTATTACCACTATATATTCTCTGTCTGCATATTGTCACCATTGGATATGGTTTTACTGACTACACGAGGATGACTTCCTCCAAGCTAGTAACCCTGTGCTTCCTGTGTTTCTGTCCATTAGTGACCACTCTCTTCTAGCCTATGGTTCATTTCACCTGAAAAGCAGCTTTTTACTTCTCACCAAGAAATTCTCGCTCTAAAAGTATCTTTTCTTTTTGTTTGTAATAGTGATTAGGGTGATGGCTTGATTGCAGATGTCCATGCAGCAGTGAGGTTAAAGTGAGATAAATCTCAGACATTCTGTCTGAAAAGGAGCAGTTTCTGCAGTGCCTCTCAGCATCTCTTTCCTGTTCTCTGTTGTTAAGTGCCATTGAAGTATTCCATAAAGCCACCCAAACTGACTTATTAAGCAGTGTGGCTCAGCCACACAGAAGCTATTTATATCCTTTTGTTCAAGCTTGAAGTGAATTTATTTGATTTATGCCTAAAGTGAATTAAGCTAAATTGAGTTAAAGCTGCTTGTAATTCTGCCTGGATCTAAAGGCAGAAGTACAGCAGTGTTGTGACTAATCCACCTGAAATCTGCACATTCCCTTCAGTTTTTTTTTGTCCTGCCTGGTCCTTGGTCCTTTGGGAGTGCCCAGAATTTAACAAGTCTGGGCTCTAGCAGATCAGATGTTTGAACTGAACACCCATATATTGTAGTTCAAGCCATAATGATTAATAACCCATTTTCTTCTCTCTGATACAGATCTGGTACTACACAAACAACATCTTTAGTGAAGCTGGGATCAATCATGAAACAATCCCTTATGTTACACTAAGTACTGGAGCTGTTGAAACTTTGGCTGCTGTTTTTTCTGTAAGTATGGTTTTAAAAACCTATTAACATGCTTGATATTTAAAGGTTAAAATATAAACAGAATAGTATATTGGGGATTAAGTGTAGTCATCAATAAAGCAATTGAAAAATATTATTTCTGGGTTTAATTCTAAACCCAGTTCTGTGGCTGGGCATTTTTTTTTTAAGAAGATGCTTTCTAGTTTTAGTTGCATCAAAAGAGCATAAGAAGTTGATACATCCTGAGGTGCTTTGTGTGAGTGAAGAGGAAGAAGGCCAAACAGCAAGTTACCAAAGTATATTAAGGGATTAAAAACCCACCTGGACATGTTCCTATGTAACCTGCCCTAGGTGAACCTGCTCTGGCAGGGAGGTTGGACTAGATGATCTCCAGATGTCCCTTCCAACCCCTACCATTCTGTGATTCAGTGATAACTCATAAACTATTTCACCTGGTAGAATGACTTTACCTAGTAGCACTTTATTCACATCTCAGAGTCTTCTCATGCGCCTGCTGAGAAGCCAGCAAGTGTTGCTGGAGAAGTCTCATGTATAGTACAGCTAGTTCTGTGTGGCTCACAGGAACAGCCATCTCTTTTACCAGGAATATTTTAATGACATGATTTCTATAACATCTTACAGTGAGGAAAATTCTTCAACCATTTAAAAATATGGGAGTAAACATTTGTAATCCAGCCTGGCGGAAAAGTAAGCCAGCATGCTAGAATGAGGTTGTCCCACGTTGTGTTAAATTCTGCTGTCTCATTCACTGAGGGCTAGCAGGTGTCCTTTCAAAACACATGAGCTCCTGAGTAGGTTGTGTATCTTTTCTATGCACTGAACATGGAGGAAGATGTTAATAAAATAATTATCCATGCACATTTTTTTTCTTTACTATTTCAAACTAGAAAATTAATTGGACAAGAGGAAACATCCTCAAGTTGTGCCAGGAGTGGTTTATATTGGATATTAGGAAAATTTTTTTCACTGAAAGGGTCTTCAGGCACTGGAACAGGCTGCTCAGGGAAGTGGTTAAATCACCATCCCTGGATGTGTTTAAAGCCATGTAGATGTGGTGCTGAGGGACATGGTTTAGCAGTGGACTTGGTAGAGTAGGGTTATTAAGGTTGGACTGGGTGATCTTTAAGGTCTTTTCCAACCTAAATGATTGTATGATCCTATGAAAATGGAAAAGATGACCAGGAAAAAAAATATACACTAAATGAGGAAATCGAACCTCAAAAGTTTTAGTAGATGAATACACCGTTAATTACTGAAGGAAATAAATTTCTGTTTGCACTGCGGTAAATAAGGAATAATGGGAGACGTCTTTGGAATGGAAAGTTCCAAACAAGCAAATACTTTTTTCTTTCTTTATTAGAATTTTTCTTATCTTCATATATTCTATACTAACTGTATTTGCACAATACTGGACACATCAGACAAGCATTTTTAAATGTCAAAAGAATGGTTTTAGTGAAAAAATCCTTTCCAATGGCAGAACAACTGCTTATGACCTATAAAATGTTAAACTAAATCCAGCTATCAAGTCTATTTTCTTATACTCGAGGACATAAGGACTCTCAAAGGTCACAAAGATCTTCTTCTGATCTTTGTGAATTTCCAGAAATCTATTTGTGGGTAAAACAGCCTTTTTTTTTCTTTTCTTTTTAAATTAAAGGTACGTTCTTTTTAGTAGGTGGGGATAGTGAAGTATGGAAATCCCAACCTCTTACAATTTCTTCTTTTTAATACTGCAGAAATACTTCCTATTCAAGATATATGTAAGAATAGTAATGATAATTCTTCCAGTGATTTAAGTGATGAATACACCTCTTTTTTTGTGGAAAAAAAAGGTGAAACTTACATGGAGAAGATTCCGTGATACTAGAGCCATTCTATAAAGAGTGTCTCTCATCTTTTCAGTTCCTTCCGTGTGTTATCAGTTTGTGGAGTTTAGTCAGAGCGCACTGTTCATACATAAAGGGGATAGATGTGTCTGCTTTGATTCCTGGTATGTGTGGTAACCTTTTTTTTATGCCCAAGAGGAATGTTTTTCTGTTTAAGCTGCTTGCTGTGCCTCTGGAAATGCTGATGTATTGACATCTTCACTCCCTTCAAATTTGCTCTTTCAGCTCAAGAGAAATGCTGCTTTGTAGTCTTAATTATATGTCAATAATCTTGACAAATGTTTCATTGCTGCTGTTTAAAGAAACAGCAACATGAATTTGTTTTTTCAATTGAAGTTTTTGCAGCTTCTTATTTCTACAAGTAACTTTTTCTAAATTTTTTCATGCCTAGAACTAAGGATGGGGGATTTCCTCCCACTCCCAGCCTATCAGCTGCTTTTTGTGCGGGTTTTTTTTTTTTAATCTATTTGACTGCATTAAAAAACTTGAAAGTCTTCCTTTATCATGTCTCCTGGGAGCAGCAGCGTAATAATAATAATAATGTTGATGTAGTCCTTGAGATCAGATCACTTTATATGCCTTCTAGTATATGCCATGCTTTGCCTACAGCTCCATCCATCTTCCTCTCAAGCAAAAGCCACACAAACGAGATACTGAAAAATGAAATATAAGCATCCTCACTTTCCTTTCATTCATATAATCTGTCTGCAACTCCTGGTTACACCATCCCTTCTGGTTAACTTCATGAAATACCTGTGTTGTAGCCTTGCATACTTGGTGTCCTGGCTTCTCTCTGGGGAGATGATAGAACTTTCTGTATGTTTTTCAGTTAGTTGTACACTTCTCCACCTAGTATACTTAACGCAGATGCAGCTTAGAGGACTGGATAGTCGAACTACTTTTTAATGAGAGAGCCCATTAATTTCAGTTTGCTTCTAACGAAGTTTGGTACCCTCTGGAACAAAATATTGAATAGATTTCCTACTCATAGATATGTCACAGCAGTAAGTTATCTGTCCTGGTGCCGTTTTTGAAGCAGGATGGAATATACCTAAATAATAACCCTTGCAATTATGTGTTTATTAGAAGTCTGTTCTTTAAATTCTACAGTAAGGGGACTCCACAAACTTAATTATTCTCTAGTAGGATTGGTTACTGTGCCTTTTTTTAATTTTTAGTAATTGAGGTTAGTTAAATTTAGTTGTTGCCTTGTAGTGGACAGAGCAATTTGCCAGTGCCTTTCTTTGATAAGGCGACAGGCTGAATGGAAAGGAAGGTAGAAGTAAGCATCTGAATAGATTCCTCTGCCCTTCCATGAAACCACCATAGAATAAAAGGGAATATTATTCAGATTAGGCATCCCACATCCGAATTTGCCATCTGTGGCACCACTTTTGGTCTTCATGTAATGTTCACAGAAGGAGACACACTATGACTATGTTGAGAAGATCATGCCTTTCTCATAAGGTGATGCATCAAGGTATTACTGATATGCCTTCTAAAGTCTGTGACAGAGACCTTATGGAGGTCTACCTTACAATGCCACTGCTAAGACCCAAGGTATAGTGGGTTAAAGACTGCTTTTATGTAGTACAAATCCTTCGCAGGATATATTGAGAAATTGAAAGTTTTAAAGACATATCTCCTGTTGTTGAGTATTTTAAAAAATGGAAGTTTGTTTTAATTAATTTTTCCCGATCTGTTCAAGATTATCAGCATCAGGGCATTCAAGTACCATCATTAGAAAATAAAGCACCAGCCACAATAATCTATCAGATCAAGGTCAAGATCTAGTCTAGCTTTTATAACATAACACAAGACAAAATAATGCTACTACCAAATAGATTCATTTTACCAAATAAATCATCAACAGAACGGGCTTTGCTTCAAAAATATCTACAGTTTACTGAAAGGACATAATAGGAATAAGGTAATGGGGGTTTTTTGTGCTGCCCTAAGGGCTGTTCCCAGGCACTCCTGAGGCGAAAGCGGCTGGCTAGAGCGAATCCCTGCATGGGCTATATCTTGGTCACGCTGGTCTGGCAGGCATTGAGTGTGGAGACCCACTTCAGTGAATGGAAAATTTCACTGCTGGTTTAAGCTGGTTAAGGATGCTTTATTGCAAAATAATACAGACTAACTACAAACAGAGCAATCAGTTTCACCCTTTGCTAATAGTAATCCCTAGCCTTGTACCTACAGAAGATGTGTAGGATTTTATCCTGTCATGTCATTAACACAGATACAGGAAAACTGGTGTGAGAGCCAGGGCAGGCAGATTTATTTAAGGCTTATGCTTATGTGGTCAAATTTGGTGCTAGTCCTCTAAATTCCAGTTAAGGTACTTAAATAAAATAACCCATTTCCTTGTTTTAGAACTGTATAGTTCGTACAGTAGACACATAGATCTACATAAAAGTATGAATCAAAAAAAACAATTTAGGATGCTCAGTCTTCTGTTACTCTCTGTTTCCTGGGTGCAAGATACTACATATTCTGCCATAAATAGACCTGACGGCAATGTAAATGTGATTATCCATTTTAATCCTGGTATTTAAAATGGAAATAACACAGTTAGCTTGTCACATTGAATCTGAGTCTAGACATACAGTCTTACTCAGACCTATATCCAGAACACATGAGAAAACAAGCATGGCCACTCTTGATGTTAACATGTAGATCAAACTTCTTTACAGAGCTAAGACATCAAGAAAATCTAAAAGTTTCATCATTTCCTTGGTATAGTTTAGGGCCGGGAAGTAAGTCAGGAATAGTATTCAATGACCTCCAATTTGGGCTGTAGAACTTGCTTACACATTCATTTTATCCAGAGAAGCTTCTCTGATTTGTTTTAATGTGCTCTACTTTCATTATGTCAGCCCTGGTATCTGCAGCTGACTCAAATGAAAAGATTGACATTTGCTTTTTTAACTTTATTCACAAATGTTTTCTGCCACATGAAAGTAAGTTATGTGAACTGTTAATTTAGTTTGCATATAAGTTGCCTTATTATCACCAAATGTTTGTGTTGAGAGAATTTTGGTTGCAATATTTTTTCACACGTTTTCAGTAATTTCAGCTGTGGTAATTACCATCACTGTATAGGCTTCTACAAGTGCATGTTTATGATCACACAAAAACAAGTATCAACCTACGCAATTTGGCAAATAACTCAGTGTGCTATCATAGAAAATGGTTCTAAGATTCTTTTTTTTACTGTACTTGAGCAAATACTGAATTTCTTGTTATTTCATTGACTCCACCATATAGTATATTTTGGCTTGTTACAGGTCTTCAATAGGCAACAGTTGCCGCTGCATAGTAGTGGAGCATTCAGAACTATAAATACTTGAAAACTGGTGAATCATGTTCCACTTCTTATGAGTCATAAGAATCTTAGTGGGTTTTGCAAGTTAACAAGTCTTGGATTTGCATAATTATAAGTAAAAATGAAGTTGTCTGTTTATAACCTCAAAACCAGCATTGTTTTAATGAGGGAAAATAGCTGCTGTAGAAGGCACGTTAGACCTTGCTTTTCAAGTATGTGCTAAAACTTCAAACGTTATCTAGTTTTTTGTTTTTCCATCAAGGGGAGCAACTAATTCAGCAGAGAAATTTGAGGTACTGGTGTATTATCATAGGTTTTCTTAAGAAATCCTCAAAAAGAAATAAAATTCTAGTTAGAAATACTGCAGACCTAAACAGCTTGTTGGACTGTCTGTTGAAGCATCTGTACACTTAAATGATTAAAAAAACCTTTTTGGCCTTGATGAAAGATGGTGCCTCCTGAGAGGCTTTTCTGTTCTGGGTTGACTCCTAGTTGAACAACTTCGATCTGCCAGTGGGCCCTGAAATGCTTTTGCATTGCCTCTTGACCAGCAAAGCCACAGACCCATGTCTTTCCAAGCACACATGTTGCTTCTCACACAGCTTGGAAATTTCTAACCGGGTAGGGAGCATGGTTTTGATTGCTGTCCTCAGCTTTTCTTGAGCTTGATTCTGTGTTGTATCCCATTTCAGCAGACTGGTGTGTGCCTTACTTGAATCTGTGCCATAAGCAGATGTACTTTGTAGGGTTGGAACTGATGATACAAGAGGTAGTTCACACATTTGCACAAATTAGAAGTGTCTTTAGCTTTAAAATGGAAGTGGGCATTTCTCTCATAATTGTGCAGGTTAATAATTTCAAATTGAGAAGCCTCTGAGACTGTATTTCCTGGGTTTATTAGCGTTATCAGTGTACTTAACTTTCTATAAACTTTGGAAATGATTATAGGATCCCTAGCAATTCTGGTACATCATAGCGTCCCCGTGAATAAGGATAAAATTCCTGCTTATTTTTCCCATGAACAAAGTTGATCCATTCCATAAATTACATGAAATGTCACCAAGAATTGTAATTGTAAATTCTTTGGGGCACAAACTGCAGGGAGTGCCCAGAAGCTGAAGCATTCAAGTTCCTTATTGCTACTGTGGCAAATAAATAGCACTGGTGAATGCTTGGGAAAGCTGACATCAGCTCAGGGTAAAGACCGACTGCACATGGATTTGCTGTATTTCTTTTCTGAATTGTCGTAAAACAAATTTAAATATATTAGAAACTACTGTTCTCTTTTATAAAAAGGTTATGGAGCCTGCACATCTGCTATAAACGTCCCTGTGCTTGGCTGATCTCAGTTTAAAGTGATGCCTCACCAACCCACCTAAATTTGCCCAGATATGTCCACAGTACTTATTCTCAGAGTGTATAAACACAAGTGCATACACATGTGTTTTTGGAGAACTTATTCCAAACTGTTCTCCCTTTCTGGGATTTGATTAGCTTTGACCTGTGCAACCAAAACTCATCACTTTTTTCCCGTTTTCCTCTGTATGAGAGGCATTTGTGAACCTTTTCCCCCTCTAAGAGAAACATTCATCCCTTATCTTGTTTTAATGCAAAACCCACCATCTAGTTTAACACTAAGATTGTTTAATCATGACCATCAACTGAGAATTGAAAAAAATAAGAGTAATCTCCTGGTATGTCAAGTTACATGTGCAGCATTTGTTGTTAAGCATGTAATTCATATCAAATTGCATGTGAAGCATCTATTGCAGAAGCTTCTGTCTTCTTACGGACCTATCAGATGACTTTTCATACCTCTCAGCCATAAAAAATGTCTCTCATTTAAGTGTATGTGTGGCTACATGTGTTTGCAAGATGGATTCATTAATCATAGTAGAAAATACTTGGCACCTTGTAGAGGTTTTGACAGTGCAGTAGTTGCAGTTTTGGAACATTTGGACCCCATGAGCACAAGGTGAAATGTTAATAACATCAGTGCAGGTCTATTTTAAAAATGGTTCTGAATTAAATTCCATTCTGGAAGCTGTAGAAACTGTCAAAATGAGAACTGCTTGCTACACAAGGTGTTTCTTCCCTGGGTGACTTTGTACTTGCCTTTAATGCATTTCTTCTAGACAGAGTGGAACAGCGTGCATCGTCTCCCAGAATTAAGGGTATTACTCCAGATTTCATTTTAATTGCTCATTTTATCTTTTGCTCAAAGGATATGTGGAAGAGGGATTTCAGTCTTTAGTCAATAATGACGTGTCAAACGGTTCTGTGATTCTAACTTTAACTTACTTGAAGTGGTACATTTTGGCCTTTGTAAATTTGTTTTCTTCTTCTCATAAGAAAGCCAGCTGTAATTAGTAATTACAGTAGTTACCAGTCAGACTAGTACATCAGCTATTATGACCTAAAATATATTAGCCTATTTTAATGAGTCAGACTAGCCAAGACAGTTTCATGTTACAGCTTTTCAAGAAACTCTTCATTATGTTATTCTCTAGCAGATAAGTATTCAGAGTTTGTGACTGCTTTTAATGAAGTTGATTTATCTTCAGGTGTTAAATATAAATTCAGAATGTGCATGAGTGCATAAGTACCAGTGTTACAATCACTTGTCTGAGCAAAGTTTTTTGTTGGGCACATTTCTTTTTTTCTGGATATTCTGATTACATTATCCCAAATCACAACTGAATGTTTTTGCTGTGTCTGGAGCAAAAATAAATTTAAAATGAAATCTAGATTAAGACATTTTTTATCTTTGCCAAAAAGCTTTTAAACTTAAATTTTAAACTATTCAAGATTAAATTAAGAGAGATGTTAAAATTAAGGAACAGTCAAAATGCAAAAACAAGGGACTGTGATTTGTTTCAGCATTTTGACATTGGAAAATTAAATATTCTAAGAACATTATTATAGAAATTTGGTGCAAATTTGTAAGCCACTCCAATGTACAATTATTTATGCCCTTAAAAAAAGTAATCAAACTTCAATCATCATATTAATTATTTTCATATAGCTAATGTATGGTACTTGTTTTATTATTAAATTGTTGCACAAGAAGTTAAATGTAGTAGGAACTTTGAAATATACCATGCTAACAATGTTAAACTTGAATTCACCGGTTGCACATTTTTTCTATCTAAATGGTCATATTTGTTCTGTAGTAGGAAATCCAGGCATAAAACTAATACCAAGTACTGCATTGATGGTTTCCTATTTTTTTCAGCAGTCTCAAGTAAAGATCCTGTGCTGACTTGTTTTTTCCAAGAAGTTCAATTGTGTGACCATATTTGTGAACACAATTATGAAAACATGATAACCGATAAGATCAAGTCTCATGGGTTTGTTTTTGATGTTCATATTTACGAGCAGAAGATATTAGATGGTCTGAGTTGTTCAGTGCTTTGTTTTTGTTCTTCAGTAAGTGATGAGTCAGCAAAAGCAAGATGCTTTGGGGAGGGCAGCTATAGAGGAATATGTGCTGGGTGCAAACTACTTT
>JAVSBS010013790.1:39627-57004 GCA_033124195.1 Coracias cyanogaster | reverse complement strand
CAATGATGAAGAGAGAAAGGAATGTGAATCCATGGGGTTTTTCCATCTATTAGTATTATTATCAAGCATTCACATACATGATTAAGAAACAGTGTCCTGAAAACTCAGTAGAAATGGCTCATGCTTATCAGATTTCAGCTTCCTGTCATTTAGAGGTCTGAATAAAGAACAATCTACATAGGAGTAGAAAAAATATTTCCTTGTGAGGAAAATAGGGGATTCCATTTACAACTCCCTTAAAGAACCAATTACAGTTTGCTCTTTCTCCCCTGTACCTGTTGTTTGCACACGTGGCCCTGTTTGTCTGCAAAATCAGATTATGGCTAAAAATTCCTGGACTGTGGCATTCACAGGCTTTGCTAAGGTTCAGGAACAGCTGTCCTACCAAAAGGCAGCCTGTCGTGTCTAGACTTCAGCCCAGCCTTTGACTTGTCAACTTTGAAGCTCTATCAGCCATCATAGTTGCTCTTTCTAAACATGACTGAAATACCTGAGGAGGGTGGAGGCACTGAATCTGTACAATGGAAATAAAAACTCTTTTCCACATTGGCTTCAACTTTAGCACAAGAGGCTATAAACTTTCAGAGTTGTGACTTCTGTGGTTGCAGGAGCTCGTCTAGTGTTTCTCTACAGGCATTCCACAGAGACCAGGACCTTTAATACATGTAATAAAATTCTACAGAAATACTGTGATTTTTCTAAAGTAATCCTATACTAAATTCTGAAATAGATGTAGAATCATGAGGAACACTATCTATTATCTGTGATTTTTTTTTTTTTTTTTTACTTGGTGATACTTACCAATATACTTACTATGAATGTCTTTTATCTACCTAGAAAACAGTGCATTGGCTTCCTTACCTCAGTATATTTTGCATCCTTGCAATCATTGCATCGTTCTGCATTGGACCAGGTATGTCTGTATTTTTCCATGTTTCTTCGTACATCAAAGCACACATATTTTTGCACTGGCACTATGTTAACAAATTGCTTGTGGGGAACTTCACTTTACCCTTTTCTGAAGAACACAAAAGGTTTAAGACAATAAAAGAAGATAGCAACACAAAGTGATAGCAATGTTCTTGATAAAAACCCATGTATACATGCATTCCTACTTAAATGTAAGCATAATTGAGAATTAGTGCCTAAATTGCAATCAGTACAAAATTAAAATGTTGGCTATTGTTGTATGGTCATAGGATTTTGTAAATCTATAAAAAACACCCAGCGTGGAAGCTGAGTGTTTTATTTATCAATGCACATGGGACACTAATGGAGGAGAAAGAAGGGGACAACTGTGTGTGGTTCATTTCTTTTCCTTTCTGAAGATACAGAAGCAAGAGATTGTGCAAGAGGGTTTACACATACCATCTTTAGTAAGTGAGAAAAAGTAGATGTCCTGATGCTGGAGCTGCTTCAAATCAGGCAGTTCTCTACTGATTGTAGGCATTGCAGATCTGATTCCTTCAGGTAACTGTTTTTGTAGGTAGTAATGAGTTTATCAGAGCTATTTTTCCAGCCTAGTTTTTATTACTTAGAGATGGATATGAATTTATACATAATCCAATATTCACAGGTTGTATTTTTTGTATTTCATTTTATTTAACAAATCGTATGTTCAAGGTATAAAAAAGTAATAAAGCCAGACATTTCTAACAAGTGTAGAATGAAAGGACAAGAGCAACAGTCAGGTCTCATCAAGGGCAATCTGACTGGGTAAAGAGGAAAAAAATCTGTACTGGGAGTGGTTAATTAAGCACTGGAAGACATTGCTTTAAGCATCCATGAAATTTCCACCCTTGGAGCTATTAAAAACTCAGCTGGACGAGTTCATAAGCAACTGGCCCTGCTTTGACCAGAGGCTGAATTCTAGAAGTCCCTTCCAACCTAATATATCCTGTGATTCTAATTGCAGCATATCTTTGGAAGATGGTTTTAATAGATATGCATAATATGCAGATACTTGCCTAAGTGTAGTATTTCTCTGAACAGTATTGCTCTCGCCTTCAGATCCTTGATCAGAATTGGATCCTGCAGTTATCAAATAATGAAACGTTAACAAAAATTATTTGTGGATACATAAAGAGGAATTTAATTCACATTGAATTAACGTGCAGAATAAGATGTCAAAACACTGCTTAACTTTTCAAAGATTCTTTTATAAACTGTTCCCCTCAAAATCAGGAAAAATCAGCTGCTTTTTTAGGATTTTTTTCCCAGTTGTGCAGCTGTAAACCTGAAAGTAATACTCTTGTTCCCCTGAGTCCTCAGGTTTTTTCATGCACCATTTATTACTTCTTGTTCTTTATAAAGAGTTTGACATTAAACATTAATCAGCTGTTTGTACATCTTCACCGCCAAAGTGATCTAATTAATTGATTGTGGTTTATTTGGGGAAGGAAAGTTGCTGAAGTTTCATGTGACTGTAATGAAACATTGCTGTAATTCTGTGGATCCTCTTTTGGAAAAGCTTAGGAAAAATGATGCTGCTTTAGAGGAAGATGGGGAGAAGACCAAAATACTATTTTTCCTCTTGCTTCAGGGGAAACATTTTGTCGCTAATGTCTGTGCTTATTCCTTTGCATATGGTAGCTGACTGGAAAACAGGCATGTCAAACAGGCTTAACTAGGGTCCTTAATGCACCTGATGTTGGATTGTAGGTGGTCTATGAAGACTGTTCTTCCTCACCTCCAGCTTTTCTTACAGGGTAAATACTGCTAAAAGCCTGCAATCCCTTTGTCCTTCTGTAAGGGCAAATCTCAGGTTCAGCTAAGTCCCTAGTATTGCTGATATATGTTTCTTAGACAAAGATTTTTTTTTTGAAAGAATTCTGTGGTATAGAGCAACTCTTGCATTTTGAATACCTAAGGACAGTCAAATGACTTGAAACTTCTTCAAAACTTCCTTTCCCATGTTTTAAGTCACTCTTAACAATTAAAGTGTAGTAACATCTACCTTTGTTTTTTTTTCTAAAAATCTCTTTTGAAACAAATTGTAATTTTTTCCATATTACAGAAATGCTCCACCAATTTTTAGAACTTACAGATCAATATGTTTTTACATATTTTCAGCATATTAAGATTAGCCCTCTGCATTTCTCCTTCACCTCTCCATTCTTCACAATAGGTTCTGTTTTTCTTTATTTAGCTTCTTTCCCTTTACTGGTACTATTTTAGGTTTTCTGTTATACTTTGTACTCTCTTTGGAGCAAAGTGTTTGCAGATACATACAAGAGAAATATGTTTTATTTAATACTACCTACTTGCTTTCTACAGATACTCATTAAAAATAAATCTTCTTTTGTCGTTTTCACTGTGCTCATTGCTTTTAAAGCCAAACAATACTAATACTGTACTGGTAGCTACCTAGCTGGCCTCTCCATCTTCGCTGTGTATGTTCAAACATTTGTAATACCTGACAATAGTGGGAATATCTCGGTAACATTGAACATTTATTTACTTTTAATTAAAATTTTGGTAATTGACACTTTAGCTGTTGGGAAGAAGTTGCAAAGAATCATATTCTGATTCCCCTGTAAATCAATAGCAATATTTTAGCTGACTTTAATGGGGCTAGATTTATCTTCAGTGAAACTTCTCTGTTCTGTTTACTGGGGTGTATGAGATCTGAGCTACTTTACTACTTTACTCTGAAGCTGAAAGCAGTCCTCTTTCAGAGTATGAAGGCAACTTGCATTATTAGCCATGTTTTAAGATGGATGAATGAGAAGAGAACGTACGTATATTTAATTCTGCACATGAAAATATTACAAAAAGTAAGACATCCACTTTGGATCCACTACTTTTTGTAGCAGAAGGCACAACTTCAGTATTTGAGTGCAATTACTGTGTCAAGTTTTGCACCCTCCCAAGTCAAGGAAAGACATCAATAAACTGGGGCAAATCCATTGAAGAGTCACCAAATCAGTGACAGGAGCCCTGTGAGAAGGGTCTGGGTGAGCTGGACTTGTTCAGCCTGGAGAATAGACAGCTTTAGGGTACCTAAGAGTAGCCCCAGTACCTGTGAGGAGAGTGTTGTGATGACAGAGCCAGGCTCCTGTGGGTGCTGTGTAGTGGGATGCTTGAGTGACAGGAAGTATATGTTGAACCAAGAAAGAAGCAGAGTGACTATAAAGAAAAGTTTTTTGCTTATAGACAGTCGAGCAGGCTACCAAGGATTTTGAGTCTAATTACTACACAAAGATCGAAATTGAGTATTTTGTATTTATACTCTTCTATTTTGGAACTCAGTAGTCCAGTGGCAAATCTGTATTTCTGTATCTTCCTAGACAGAGCAAGTACTGCTCACGAGCAATTAGCAATTGATTTAAAATCAGCTTTGTTTTATTCAGAAACAGTGACAGTTATACTAAGATAGCTTGTATGTGACAAATAAGGCATATACATATATATATATGTCTCATACCTGTACTATGGATGTGTGATGCCCTTTAGGTCTTGCATGGTAAGGAACAGCACAACTGATCTCATTCCTCCCTCTTCAAGTTTGTGTCACTTTTAGACTGTTACCTTATTGCCCCAGATTTTTCCAGACTGAATGGCTAGTTCTTCTTGCCACCTTCTCAGTGATATTTTATGACACCCCTTTAGCAGGAAAATTTCACACTTCAATATCTAGGATTCATTTGTAGCCCTCTGATAGTTTAATGAGACAGGACTGAAGTTTAGTAATAACTTTCCCACCTACCTTCCCACCTTTTCAGTCAGTAAAAGGGTTTTTCCCAAGAAACTGAATGCGTATTTTTTATTAAGTTGCAGATTTTCTGTTTTTAGCCTTTTGTAGAAATTGTGAGTGTCATTTATATGTATTGGTTAAACATGCTATTACTAATGCTCAGTATCTTGTTTAATTCCTCCTGTAGTTACTTACAGCATTTCAGCATTCTTCAGAGTAAATCCCACAGGGTGTGCAATGATTCTGTAAATCAGATCTTAATCTAGGATGAACTCAATTTACGTTTTATGTTCATTGAGCTATTGGTACTTGGAAGAATTATCTCATCTGAGAATAGTAAATAATGTGAGGAACTGAGCTTATAAAAATACTGCTATAACTTTCTAGAGCATGAAATTCCCTTTAAAAATATAATACTTTGTCTCTAGTTAGAACATCTGATACTCTTGATAGCATAGATGTTGTGTGGTCTCTCACTTTCTGATAGCATTTGGATGAGTCCCATCTGTATTTTACAGCTAGGATCAGCTGTTCATATATAAACTGGGGTTTTTTCTTTGTTTCATTTTTCTGAACTTGGCTTTTCAGCTTGCAGATGCTTTTTAGATATATTACTAGGGACTGAAACAGTAATGCTAACAACAGGTATGTTCAAGCATCTGTGTGATTTGGTACTTCTTCATTTTTATCAAAAGACAAAAAGCGGAAAGCTTTCATTTACTAAAAATTAAAGGGATCCTTATGTTCAAGGTAGTTGGTCTATGATCTGAAGTAAAATAACCTTCAAAAATTGCTTGTTGTTTTATAGATTAGGGAGCCATGCTGTTACAAACAGTTGCTTTGTTGTGCCTGTTTGGTTAATTATACAGGAGCGAAGGTATTTGGTTGCAGAGAACCATACTGCTTTCTAATAGTACTTTAGATTATGAGAGCATGTTAGTAAATAATTTTACAGTTTTCACTTCAATAAAAAGGCAAGAGCTTTGTGGAAATGTTTTTCTTGGTCACGCATTTGACCTGAAATACAGATAGGATACACTTCACATGAAGAGTTGTCATCCAGCAAAGAGTAAATAGAAAGGACTGAGGGGACTGGTTCTGGCTTCTTAGGAAACAAGTGAAAAACCCAAAACTCAGTGGAGAAAACAAATAGTAGTAAAATAGTAAGAGAACGTTTTCGATATCTCCACAAAGCATTTGTGCTATTCAGGTTAGGCATCATGAGCAAATGCATCGATTTGGAATGCCTTTACTGAGTGGGTAGATAACGTGCAGCTTCCTTGAAATTTGGATAGTGATAGCAGGGCTGAGGTACATTGGAAATGTCTTCGTTCTTTGACTCTGTCTTAGATGTTATTTAAGGAAAAAGGAGAAACTAAAGGCAGCTATCCCCATTTTCTCAATTAAACCTCTGTGGCTGCCTCTCTGTGGACACTTAAAACTGGCACGTTGAACCATGCTTGCAGAATCAATGTCTCTTTTTGGAAAACCACACTAAAATCCGAATTCGACAGAAAAAGTGTAGCTTCTGCTTATTTTTATCTGTTTACTTGAATTCCCAGTTCACCCATTGTGTCTTTGCAACAATTGCTGTGTAAACAAATGGTTTTTTATTTTGCTAAGTGAACTGGAAAATATCTGTATGTATGTATATGTGTTGGGTGATTTGAGATAGCTTTATAAAGCTACTGGCCCCTTTTATTTATCAGCCATGTAGTTTTAAAAAACAAAACAAAAAGTCCAACAACAAACAGCTGACCCAGAATGTGTGCAATCCAGTTTCCTTATTTGTCTGCAGGGATGTGACCTCCCCTCGCTCTTTGTCGGGGGGTCTGTCATGTGTTTTGGGATGAGAGCTTGCAGTCTTTGTTTTTGATGCTTTTCCAATTTGTACAAAACAATTAAATGTTCATTCTTGGAACCAGAGAATGGCTCTTCTGCCATGTGTAGAGATTCACCCCAGGTGGTGGAACATGTGGGGAAAATCTGATTACTGGGGGTTACAGCAATATTAGCATAGAGTTCCAGATAACCTTCCCAACAGAAATAAGCATGACAAAAATTGAGAACTTTGGAAACTTGGCATAAAGCATTTCCATGCATTATCTTTGTATGAAGAGATGTATTGTTATTTCTTCCTTGGAATAATATTCTGTTACATGTAACACCTTTGTATCCAGTTTTGATAAATGGAGAAGGCAAGGCTGCAGAGAAAGGAAAGGAAACCATGGTAGGGGAGGTTAGGCATAATGCTTGCCTTTATCTAACCAAAAGGTGGGAGAAGGAGGACTGTTTTAGTAATATATCTGACTTTGAAGTCATCCTTTCTTTATCACCTTCTTTCAGAAATTGAAAAAGCGTTGTCTCTTTCAAATCAGATCTTTGCAAATGTGGTGGCTCTGGAAACAGTGGACTGGAGTACTGGAATTACTTTGCCACTGGGAATAAATAGAAAGAACCAAAGACCCTGCTGTTGTGTGTAGGTCTGTAAAAGGTGTTTGTGTAACGCAAGTGTGTTGCCCTTCCTTTGACTACTGTACAGCTACACGTGCACACAGGCAGGCATGTGGTAACGTTCCTTTGCCCATCAAACAGTCCCCAGGAGTTCCTTGGAGTCCTCTGGAAGGAAAAAAAAAAAAATCAGCTTTTATTACAACAAGCAGTAGCACTAGGGAAAGTTCCAAAAATCTGAGGAGTTGCTTTGATATCCATTGACTGATTATGATAACAAGACATCTTTGTGCTGGAAATATGTGTTATTTTAGTGGCACTGGAAGTTTGACATTAGTGATTTTGTTGAAATCTCACTTATTTTACCCATTTCTAGTAACAGGATGTCTATGACTGCATGCAGCTGGAGAGACAGAGAGACTTAGAAACTCAGGAAAAGGGTAGGGATTTAAGGATGGCTGAAAATGCCAGTTAGCTAAGGGAAAGTGTAAGAATGGTATCTTATATCACATGGAAGACTTCTCCATAGCTGTTTATATTTTATCTAAGCAATTTGGAGGATTATTAACACTCTACATGCACGTTCTTTTACATATTTTCTTAAGAGACCTAATTTATCATATCGTGGTGCGTCGTCTCTCTGTATTGTAATGTGAAAAATACTCGTGTTGCCATGTGTCATGTCATCATTTTTGAGATGATGACTTACAGCTGAATGCTGGAGCACAAAACATCTCATGCAGCAGTTAGCACAGGAAGGCTGCAAAGAAAAGCTACTCTGAAGGTGAAGAAAACAGATTTTTGTATAAAAATATACAGAATAACTTTATGTAGTCTAGCAAAAAAGACTGAGAATAGGATTTCTGTTTCCAAATACATGGGCAGAAGGGAAATAACTGAATAATTTCAGAATAAACTGAAAGCAAATGTTGTTGCAGAAAATAACAACAAAGACCCAAACTTAGGTGCTAGTTAGCCATGAATAAATTTAGAATAGAAATTCTAAGAAAATTCCTAATCCCTAAAGGAGCTGGGTTCTGTATCAGCTTTTGAGTGGAAACAGCAAGAGGAGCAACTATGCAAATAGATTTTATAAATAAATGCTGCCTGAAACATCTGAGGATTGGATTTGAACCAGATGATCCAATCTGATCCTGGGTTCCATTATCTCCAAGTGAGATGCTTGATCCTCTGTATAAAGTCTTTCTTTGTTTTCATTTGTCAAAAACCCCACATGCCTGAAAAGATGAGCACGTTGTCAGGATTTTATAGCTGGTCATTGCGTAGAGTGTGCAGCCCCTGACTTAATTTACATCAATAGCTGCTATTTTGAAATCAGAGGTGCTACGGTGAGAAAAAAGCAGGTGTCTGGTTAATTCTTACACAGTATGTTGTGGGCATCTGACTTTACTGTCTTCTAGAATCATAGAATCATTTAGGTTGGAAAAGACCTTTAAGATGTGTAACATCTTAGAAGTAGTTATTTTGGTCCTAAATCCTGTAGGTATTTCTGTGGATGAGTAGCACTTCCCTTTAGAAGACATCCTGCTGACTTCAGTGAAGTTTGTGTAAGGCTGGATTCAGTGTGAATATGATCCAACATGAATCTGTGTGATTTTGCTTCAATTCCTACTTCTAAAATAAGTTCTTGCTTGGTATGCAGGATGTCAAAATCATATCAGTGGTATGTTTCCAGTCACGCTCATCACAGAAGACAGAAATCAATAAAATTCACACTCTGATGGAATTTGAAAAAATAGTAATTTTATGCTAGTGAGATATTCATTTTTCGACTGTTTTTTAAAGCGACTGCGTTTTCAGACACAGCTAAGAAACATTAACAGCCCAGACCATTTCAGAAAAATGTTTCACTTTTTGACTCTTTTTTGAGAGTTTTGTCTTATAATTGAGTTTTATAATACTTGTCATGGTTTATGGAATGTGAGCGAAGTCTTTTGCAGCACAGCTGAATACAGATACAATAGAAACATGATCATGGTATATTCGACATGTGTTAAATTGACATTATGAAGTAAATGAAAACTCAGAGGAAATCATTGCTGTGCCCTGAGGTGTATCAGAGATATTTTGGTATTTAAAGTTTACATCAGACTGTGCTCTTACTCTGAATGCCAACTTGCAGCTGTATTGACAGCAGAGTGGTTGTGATAAAAGGGTCACTTTGAAAGTCATGAGGTTTGTTCCATCTGAAATGCCATCAGGGAAGAAAAGAAAAAATCTTCTTTTGGATATGAAACACAAAGGTGTGATAGCACATATGTAGACATAAACGTACTGAAATGAAAGGCGGCATCAGTATTATTGCCTGAAATGGGCATTTACAGAAGCTTTGTGTGATGTTGTTTTAGCTTCCCCACTTAGAGTGGGATGCAAGAATTTCTAATGCTCATGGCCTCCCACAGAAGTATTCTTTTAGTCCACTTTGAGAAAGAGTTTGGAGCTTGCTAGAGTGGAAAAAGAACCTTCTCTTTGTCCTGGAAAAGTGTTATGATGGTAAAAAGAAACAAATAAACCCATGCTGCTGTATTAATGCCATTGCTTTAATTTTTGTGGGCTGTGAAGCACAGCACCAGGGGATCTGATTTACCTTTCCTTTTCTGTTTTTCTCTAGCAATGGAAAAAGGTCCTGCCTACACTTGGGGGTGGGAGTATTTTCAACTATTTCTATTAAGTCAAGGAGATGAAAGGATGGGCTTCACATGAGAATTTCTCTTTTGGTTGCCTTTCAATGAACTGAGTTTTGAGGCTACTAGGAAATAAAACTAGAATTTCTTCCGGTCCCTTCATTGTAGCGGGGAGGAAGACACCATGCCCCTTGAATATATTAAATACAGTGTCATTAGTGTCATTCAGCATATCTTTTGGGATTAATACCTGTTTTAGATTTTCTTTAAATGCTTCTCTCTTTAAAGAGCAGCATAGGGTAAATTTGTAGCTTTTAACCTTTGTGTTACAGAAGTGATTTAAATTATTTATAATTAGTGCAAGTTCTAAAGAAAAATGAACCCCCAGTATTTGAAAGATAACTGTATCTGTTAGATAATGGAATTGCTGGAGGTGATACATGGAGTTCTTAGCAGCAGGAAAACTTCGTGAACCTTATCCCTTTGACAGTAGATTTTACAAATTATCTTAATGGAAGCTTTTAAAATGTGAATGCTGTGACACTTAAGAGCACTCCTCTTACCTGAACAAGCATGTTTTCCTGTATGATCGTTAATTACTTGCTGATGGCTCACAACTTCAACACCGAAGAAATTTACTGCTGAAAAATTCACCCACATATTCTAGAGCTTCATGTAACTGTGGAAGATTGGTTTAATCAAAAGGTGTGTCACTTAAGTACATTATTCAGATTAATGGGGACTGGATATGAAAAGCCTAGTAAAAAAATATACTGTTTCTTCTGTGCATGAATATAAAAAATTTATATGTACAACAGTGCAAACTAATAAATATATAGAGCTAATGAATTTAAGACAATAAAAATATTTTATTATCCTTGTGCCCAGGCATTATGCACACCAAGGAGGAGTTCTAAGTTCATCTCATCTATTTTTGGCTAAGGTCCATTAATAGCATTTAAATGCAAATGTTTACTACTTTTCTGTTGCAATGAAAGTTGCTCTAGGGTCTAGACGGTGTTTCTTCATAGCCAGCCTACTATGTAGAAAGCTAAAGAAACAGCATTAAGAGACTTTCAGGGAGGAAAAATAGGTAAGAAGAACAATTGCATGATCAAGGGTAGTCTGATAGTGTCAGTTTGACCAAGTAAGCAGTTGTTTCCTTTGCATCTCCAGATGTTATCTGTCCTGCTCCAGAAACTTCCACTTTTTGAGGAATGCTCAGTTATGGCTTTGGCAAGTTTTTTCTGAATTTCATCAGAAAGAAGGATTATATCTTTCTTCGCAGCAAGACTGCTGCTGTCTTCCTTCAAGCTGGTAATTCTAGTCAAAGGGCATCTTTTGTCTCAATCTTTTTTTCCTTTCTGTTCGGTAGCAAATAGAAATTCTATTTAGTGTATCTATTTTGGTTATCAGCAACAGTAAAGAAATAAAAATATTTTCATTGTCCTGTGTTCCTTGGTTCTACATTTACTGCTCTCCATACCCTTTTTACCATCCTGGAGCAGGACCTGAATTCTTTAATTACTGGCATTTGAGACCCTGTATCCTAAAGACTTCAGCAGTTTGCAGAAGTCATACACAGTGAAGGCTGTTATCCATCTGGGCTGTTACCCATCTCAAACCAGGAGGACAGGGAGAAACTCTTCTGTCCCAGCTTGTCTGAAAATTTGGTCCACTATTTTTACTCCTGGGGTCCTGTGGGATGAATGCAGCTATACAGTGACATAATTGTGCACTGCTACTGTGATTAATTTGTTTGTTAAAATATTTCATGAGGAAAGCCTGACATGCCACACTGAATTTTCAATACTATTTTAGCTTGCATAGGTTCACAACCAGCAGCACTTTGTGCTAATGAGCTGTCAGCATTAATTCCTGACAGGGAAATCATGTCTGATTACTTTATTTTTCTTTCACTAGATTATTGTAGAAGTAATACGCTTAGATTAGATAGGGTTTGGGTTTGTTTTTTTTAACAGGCTGCCCAGGGAAGTGGTTGAATCATCATCCCTGGATATGCTTAGAAGTCATGTAGATGTGGTGCTTAGGGACATGCTTTAGCAGTGGACTTGGTACAGTTAGGTTAATGGTTGGACTCAATCTTAAAGGCCTTTTCCAACCTAAATGATTCTGTGATTTTATTTTTTTTTTTCTATTTTCAGTCCTGCTGTAGTGATCTGACTGTATGAATGTTTCACTTACCTAGAACTGAACACACTTGTGAGCCTTTAATTCAGCTATTTCCGTGATCTGTACAGTGGATGAAAATGTAAGGGGCAGTTCTGTGCTTTTATTGAAGTAAAAATTCTCTTGTTATTGATTTCGCCATTGAGATAATTGTTTTTAACAATGTAATATTAATAGAATGCATGTTAATCGGTGTCTGATCATCATTGTTACTGAGAATAATTATAAAATTAATGATATAATGAAGACTCTTAGTCATAGCTCAGCAAAGAAATTTTTTCTTTGTGTTCAGATAGAAGAACAAAGTCAAGCTGTAATTAGGGTTCTGATATGATAAAGCGAGTCTGAAAATATAGCAGAAATGTTTAAAATACTATTTACATGTAGTTAAAATTTGAGTGTATTTTTAAGTGTATTTTATTCTTCAGTAGTTACACAGAACCATAATGGTGAAGCAAAATGAAATATTGCTAAGTACCACAGCAGACATTTAATATTGATGTTCTATTTTTACAAGAAAAAAAAAAAGCCAAGACAAAAAAAAATCAGACACCAACAGCAGAACAAAAAAAATTGCAAAATACTCTACCAGGTTGAACGTGTTACCAGAAAGATGTGTTGGATTTGTACAGCAGTTGGTGGAGTAGCCTGTGTCCGGACTGCTGGTTTCTATTACAATAAAAAAAGCAAAAAAGGAAAAGCTGTAAGGAAGTATTATAACTTGTGTAAAGACCAGTGTCTTAAAAATACTTAAATTATTGGGATTCATGAGTTATGTAGTATTTTGCCTTCATTAAAAAAATTTTCAGGAAAAAATGATTCAGTCAGTACATGATTGCTCATAAAATTCTGCTTGAGAGCACTGCCTTATGGATCTAAAAACTGTAGGAAAATGCACTAATTATTATTCAAGAGGGGGAGAATTTCACTGAAGAGGAAATTATCAGATGGTTCAGAAAAGAGTATTCTTTTGTCTTTTGCATTACAGAATTACATGGAATATCTGCTTTAGAAAGGGGTACCTAAATGGACATATAAAGAATACTGTTTCCTCATTAGCTAATAGGCTTGTTGTTATATGTCACCATTTTGGTGTAAATTACCTGAGAACCAAGAATTAATATTTTAACTAATGATGTTACATCAGAGTATAGCAATATTTTTGTTGTGCATTATCACTTGTTTTATTCATTTACACTAAATGATGTGGGTTACCTTGCACCAACAAAGTTCAGAATACCTCCAGAACTGACTTTCTATATGCTGTTAGAGAACTAGTTTTATAGACACTAAACCAAAGTCCAGTTAATCAATGCAAAAACCCTTTCCACACAATACTGTAGTAAAAGCTATACTGTTAATAACTATTGGTACTAAATTTTATATTATTTAGTTTTGCGAGGTTTTTGTATTATTTATGTTTTCTAATTTGGTGTTATGATTGGCACTTTTGGTTTGCTATAGACTGACTTAGCTCAAATGTTCTTTATTCAAGTGGCCTTCAAGCTAAGGCAGAAAAGTCCATGTTCTTCAAAAGGTACAAATTAATGTAGTTAATGAACTATATACTGTTCTATACAAGCAAAGTGCCTGTTTTGCTTAATTATGCAGTAGATAAGATCAACGGTTGTCCCATGAAGGAAAGCTGGATGCAGATAGCAGAGTCTACCATGAAGCTGTGACTCATTACACCCCTATCACACATTCTGCTCCCAATTCTCTCAACAGGATTAGCTGGGCAATCCAGCTGTTGTATCTGACTATGTAGTGCTGTTATTTGGTGTGGTATTATTCTATCAAATACAATGTACAAATTAAAATAATCTGACAGATTACAGAACATCTCTTTAAACAATTAAGATATGTATTATCTAGTGGGAGGTGTCCCTGCCCATGGCAGGGAGGTTGGAACTAGCTGATCTTTAAAGTCCCTTCCAACCCTGACCATTCTATGATTCTGTGATTTTGCAAAATTCTTTTTCTGTCTGTAGACCCAAAGAGATGGAAGAAGCTCAGTAGTTGCATTGCCTCTCTCACTGGCAGTAATGCTGCAGTATATTTTCCCATAGGGTTTGGTGGGGGTTGTTTTGGTTGGTTGATTGGTTGGGGTTGGCTTTTTGTTTTGTTTTGCTAGGGGTTTTTTTGGTTGGTTTGGGTTGTTGTTTTTTAATAGCTAAGGTCTGGCTGGAAACTAAGAACATCCTTTTGTTCTCTCACTGAAAAATATTGGGTTGTTTTTCCAGCAGTTTTCTTCCAGGATCATTGTCTTGTAATCAAAAGCTGTTTTGATTGATCTTGTGTAGAGCTGTACAGGCATTTTTTTCTCTCAAAGGTTGGAGTTGGAAAGTCTGGGAGGTCTTATTCTAATCAGGGCTCTCAAGATTTCCAGACTTCCTCCTGTACCGGCAGAATTTGGAGTGTGGAGTCACACAGGAGGCCACGAGGCTGTGTAGCCACTAGTGGCCCTGCTGGTGGGGCTGGAAACCCTACAGCTGGCTGTGGAGCCCCTGCCTGAACACATAGAGTTTTGACTTGAGTGTGTATTGAAAGCTGAGCTGCTGGCTCAGGGAGTGAGTTACTTTCTCCGTGCTGATTCTTAGGGCACAAAGTTTCCACTGCCTTTGAAGGTGATTTGCCGATGTAAGAAATCTCCCTGAATTGTATTAGGCATTTATTCTTTAAGCAGTCATTGCATGAATTGGATATATATAGACATGACTTAAACTCCTGGTTAGGTACTAGATAAAACCACAATGAGGATCTCAGTATTTTCCTTCCTTTTTCATGTTTTCTGTGTTCAGATTTTTGCACTGAATCGAGTAACTTCTGCTAAGCAGTATTTATTTGTAATTGCTTACCGAACAAAACAGTAAATACATGTACTTGTTTTTTCTTAAGAAAACAGTTTTATACTTGTGCAAATTTAAATATATACTTGAAAATCTTTGCCATGTATGCCAAGAATATTATTTCTGTTCTAGCGTTACAATTTCACGCATAAAAGACGATTGGGTTGAGATTCTGGATGTTTACCAGCACAAGACATGGGTTCTAAGTGTAACTGGTCTAATTACAGGGGGAAATGAATAAAATGCACAGATACAGAAGTATTGTTGCATGTCTAATTGTGTCATGTGGGCTTAATCTAGTTTCATTAAACAGCCCTTTGATATACAAGTCCTGCAATAAGAGACTCGTAGTTTCCAATTGATGTAGCATGCTAACAGGTATAACAATCTTCCTTTAATGGCACTGCAGTATATTAAGAGCTTCTTCCATTATGTTCACTGCAATGCTGAAAAGAACAAAGTGTTAGAAATTAATCACTATAATTATTGTGGTCAATGCATTACCTCTCTAAATTCATGTTCAGAAGCTACCTTGCTGAAAAACTCCTACAGGAAATCCTAATAGACATTTTTGGCTTTATGATCAGGACTAAAATAAAACTGTTTCACTGGAAATTGTGTGGAAAGCCTTGCAGGGCAATGCTAATGCCAGGTTCATCCCCCATGAGAAAGAACATCAGTTAGCTTTTCAGTGATATGATTTCACCCACATTCAAGCACATATTAAAATTGCAAAACCCATGACAAAATGTCTAAAGCCTGTTTCAGAAAATACAGTGGTTTGGTTGGATTGCTTTTAGCTGTGGTTTCCAAGCATCCATGTTTGAACACAGGACAGTATTCAACATCTGGCCTAGTGATTACATAGGGGACCTTGCAAGGAGACTGACTCTGTAAGGAATGGTTGGTGAGATGCCATAATATTGTGATCTTTGCAGCCCAGATCCAACTGACCTAGTCAAAGCATACTACAGTTTCCTTCAACCCCATGCACCCAGATTTGTATCTCAAAGAAGCCAAGTTCCAAAAGAAAAGGGGTCCTTGAGCGCACCTCTGACACCTTGAAATGACTGAGGATAGAGTTCTGGGGCTATAGGTTCAGCTGATCTCAGTTGCCTTCACTGTTTGTGTCTTAGGGCTTTACATTTTTGCTTCACCTTGCTCAGAGTTCTTTTTCACTTCACTCAGTTGTGGAGTGTGTTCTTCACAGTGATTCACAGTGGTTCTTGGCAGGCATTCACATCCCCTGCTCTGCATCCTAGTAAGGTCAAGTTTCTGCTCTTCCAGCCATATAGCAATATACAGCAGTGACCTGGCTTCATTCGATTTCTCATGTTTCTAGACCTGGCCTGTCTTTCACATAACCCACTTTTTGCTTTTCAGGCTTCTTGGTTCCTCCATATAATTTCACTTAAATTATCTCTCTAGGGAAACAGTCTTTCTCTGTTTTGTGATGCTGCAAAGATGCTCAGCTATGCCACAATAAACTCTGGGGGTCTATCTATGCTACCTTTCCCATTTCTCTACAGGGCATTTGAAAGAGCTCAGAGGAACTGCTAATTTCTCTTTTTTTTTTTTTTTTTTTTTACCTGACTTTGCAAAAGACTATTTTTACCATCACTAGATTAGTTGATTATTTTCCAAATTAGATTGAAGAGCTTTTGTGGCAAGTGTGACGAATAATAAGTTTTAGTGATTATTAATATGTATCTAGAAATTACATTTGAATTTCAAGGAACCTTTTTCCAAGATACCGCCCATGCATTTTTATTTCTATAACATTTATGCTTTCTGATGTTTCTGTCCTTTTGTACTTTTTGTGGTCTTTTTGTGCCCCTGGGTTTTTCCTCTCTTGTACAATGTGTATTTTCCCAAATGAGTCTCGAACAGCATTTTTTATTATACTGACAAGAACAGCAACACCTCTGTAGATTGTCCTACAGCAAAGGCATGACAGAATGATCATAAATAAATCATCTTACATGATTTCTGTTTCCAGGCCTTCAGTTTGTCTCTCTAAGAATCAAGTGCCCTGGCAAACCACTGCCTCACATAGCATTTGAGACCTAAACCAGATGCTGACAGAACAGATGTGATTGTTATTTTGCCTGCCCTATCAGGATTTGAATCCAAATCCCAAGCCTATGATAGAATAGGCACTGAAAGCAACCAAGAATTGATAGACCACATGTTGCTTTAAGTTATGCAAGTTCAGCTTCTTACTTTACATGCTCAAAGTGCTATAGGGGGAGGTCACTTTTTTTAGTCACAGAATTGAGATACTACATATGGCTTGTAGAAAGACATTAAGCTGCGCTTTGGATGGACTAAATTCTCCATATCTCAGTTTACTATGTATACAGTAGGAGTATATAAACTTATTTGCTCTGTACTTTTATTTGGTGTCTTTTATACTGGCAGTCTTTGGGACAGAAAGTTCAGTTGAAGCCTTTGATACCATTGTAGACACATTCTCACAAAAAGTCACATTAGCTGGTGTGGGAGAGTGATGCCTACTGACATGTATTGCTGTTTGCTGCATCATG
>JAVSBS010013790.1:28580-39527 GCA_033124195.1 Coracias cyanogaster | reverse complement strand
CACAACTGTCCAAGAGTAAGGGTAGTGCAAAAGATAAGCACATAGATCAAGCAAAGACATGGAAGGAGAAGATCTGGAATGGAGGAGTCTCTGATACTGTGTGTTGTCTGCACGTCCTGTTATGTGTTTACAAGATCCTATCTCATACTCATAGGTCAGCTTCTTGTGTGTGTATTTAAGTGCAGTGCACAGGGGGCTACATGACAATGCATCACTGTAAAGCACTTTGAGATGTACACACAACTGTCCAAGAGTAAGGGTAGTGCAAAAGATAAGCACATAGATCAAGCAAAGACATGGAAGGAGAAGATCTGGTGGATGTATAAGCCTTTGGTGATGTTTCTATCTTTTTATATATTTTGGAAGTCAGGATTGTTCTAGAGGTTTTTGAAAGGAAGTGCGTCCATTAACATGTTTTTGATTGTCCACACTAACTTGTTAAAATGCTTAAAACAGAGAAAGGACTTACATAATGCATGTGTACATGAATCTTGCCTACAAAGCTAGGTGTTGAGGCAGATAATACCAGCACATATGAGGACATAGAGGTCGAAACTTGTAGCACCAGAATACTGAAGACCTGACTGATGTTACTAGGTTTACTGTTCTCCAAACTGTGGTGAAATAATTCTGCAAGTAAATGGATGGCCAATGTGCAACATTAACTGAAATATGTAGCCAGTCAGCAAATGCAATCCATGTTTTATTCTATAAAAATAGAAATATATCTATTGAAATATCCTACTGGAATGAAAGAAGCCAAAGATCATAAAATGATACTTTCAGCTACTAGACAGCTATTCCCCAGGGGTTATTGTCAGCCCAGCAATATGCCAGTGCTGTACTAAATAGTCCACTGCCTAAGTGGAAGGCAACATGGGTGACAAATGTGTTATTCAACTGAGCTTGTTATTATGGAGGTCAGAATCCCTGGCTGACGGCAGAAACAGACCTTGCCAGAAGTGCCATCAGCATACCTAGAAAGGGAATGTATTAAATAAGCATCATTGAAGAGTATGCTCATAGAGAAGCAAATGTTTTGCCTTTTTTATTGCTGAAATAAAGTGGGTAATGGTTATTTAAAAATACACTTTAATCTCTCTGGACCAATCTTTCCAACTGCTAAGGTCTAAAAGTATTTTGACTATTTCTGAATTTTCAGAATCTCAAGCGCTGTAGTAGAAACAATCATTCTTATTATCAATAAATGGTGCATCCCATGGTACTCTGGAAGCTGTCATGTGGATTCACTGCTCTTTCACCTGCATGCCATCACTGAAAGGATGTAAAGTAGGAGATGCAGTGGTGTGAAGGAGACAAGTGTCACTTCTCATTTTACTGGCCTAGAAGCCCCTGTGTACACCTGAGCAGGGATCCATAAAGCAGTGCAAGTCACAGAGGTGTGCACCACAGAGCCTGCTCACCTCTGTAAGTGAAACAGCTATTGGCAGAGGAAGTTTACTAAAACTTGTTGGATCCTGTTTCAGGTGGGATTCCATTTGTCCTCACTGGAGAGTTTTTTCAGCAGTCACAGAGGCCGGCTGCGTTCATGATAGCTGGGACAGTCAACTGGCTCTCCAACTTTGCAGTGGGACTGCTCTTCCCTTTCATTCAGGTACTCAACATCCTTGGTAACTGATATACTATGATACAGTTGGTGTAGTGTGACCTATGATGTTTGAATAAATTTCTCAGGTAATAAAAAATGTCTTTTTGTTGAAGTGGATGAAATTCCCACTGTGTTTGTGATACAGTTCAATTGTACTGCCCATGTCTCCTTGTTTGAATGTCTTGGAGAAAATTGTCCTGCAATAGAAAAATTACTGTAACCATGGACAGCCCTATTTGGCAAATTCCTGTGAGGACAGGAATGCTTGATCAATGCAGTCTGATGGCTGTGTCCAGAGTTCATGGTCACTCATGGTGACTGTCACTGCCTTTTTCTTCAGCCTTTAGGCTACCCATCTTCTGGTTTACCCTATGCTTTGAGAATCCATATTAGTTTCATTGGGGAATAGAGGCTCTCTGCTCCTCCTTTTGTCTTGGCTTCATGGATTTTTTTTTTTTCAGTCTCTTCTATCAGGCTTTTGTCTTCTTCAGCTGGTTCCTTCTTGCTACAGCCTGGTTACTGCATGAGTGAATTTGTTCCTGTCCCACCTTCCCCCTGCTCCCATATGCTTTGCTTTTAGTGGATCACTTTGTTTCTTTGGCTGAACTAGTCTCGTGGACAACAGAGGCCAGTTTCATGGAGAGCTGTCTGACAACCAGTGTTTGTATTTTAAAAAGATATGTTTATTTTCTATTAAAAAAAAATTAAAAATAAAATTCAAAGTTCAACATAGAACAGCATTTTCCCCCTCTGATTCCTAAGAACACTTCCTCACCACTGATGTGTCATTCTATAGCAAGGAGGCTTCAAGCAGCTACTCATTCAAAAACACACTGAGGTTCTTTTCCTGAACCTGAACCTCTCCCAGGGACTGTCTGCACTTTCTGGAGCTCACACAGGAGATGACTATCTGTCTCAGGGATCTGAAGGACAGCTGATCAGTCCCTTGACTGACCATGTCCAAAGTCTTTGAAGAGCCATCCTGCTCCACTGATAACAGTTTAAGAGTGAAGCTCACAACTAAAGGACAAGATAAAGAAGTCTTAATTGTTTTGGTTTGTTTTTTTTTTTAATGCACAGAAGAAAACACTAGGGTCAGGGGAAGGGCACAGAAGAGGAGCAAGCCATCCAGCCTATTTGCAGGTCCTTAAACCCAGGAGAGAGACTTTGCATTACTCTTCAAATCATTGCAGAGTAAGAGGTTTGAATAAGAGGCAAGGTGGTGTTACTGCTGTTTGTACCTTCTTACAAGTGAAAATTATATGATACTGCAATATCGTATGCATAACAGTATTTGCAGGTGCTATAAAATTATATCATACTGCAAGATGTTATATATTCATTTTCATTTGGCAAGTAGAACTGCTTTAACTAAGTAGCACTGTTTAAAATTATTCGTATGAGAGTTTGTGGGAGAACTTGAAAGCCTTATGAAGTCTGACCCTTGATCTAAGTTTGACAATTTAAAATTTATTCTAAAAGGAGCAAGTCTTACATAGTTTGGATTACTTGCATCACCTTCAAAAGTCAACATGAGTATACCTTCCAAACTCTGCACTCCTACTAACATTAACTTCAATTAGATTGCTCAGAGCTGTAAGTCTTAAGAGCTTATTTTAATGCTTACTTAAATCAGTGGGTGTTTTTCACCAGTTTCATGATGAAGGACTTGCCAGCTTAGACATTTAAGGTGAGATTTTCAAAAGCAGGTGAGAATGTAATTTTTTCCACTGGGGTCATTAGAACATCTACCAGATGATAGACTTGGACAATTGCCTTGTGGTTTTGAAAACATAACCTTAGTCATCAGCATCAGTATGGTCCAGGAGGCAGCCATGAGCTCATCCAGCAAGTCAATGCTTCTGTGTGGTTTAATACCCATTTCTCCAAGATGGACAGCAGCATTAGACATTGACTTCCACCGTGGCTGGCCAGGCACTGGCGGTCCCACTGCCTGCCTCCATGACAGCTGGGGAGCTGGCAGGGAATGAGGTTTCACACCTAGGGGTGTATAATCAGAATGCTTTCATTTGTTATGTTTTTAAATTATCCAGACATTTAAGGAATAAACACGTTTCTCCAAAATTGCAGTTTCTGCCTCCTGCACAAAACTGAGGAGTTACCTGAGCTCAGGCTGCCCATCGGATCTAAATTCATGCAACTCTGGGCACTCACTTATTGTCCTGCTCTTCCACCCAACAGATCACCTGGTGGGAACTGTTTAAAAAGGCCCTCGGTAAATTCAAATGAAAGGCAAACTACATTCTCTAACTTTGCATACACATATTAAAGCGTTTAGAATCATTTAGTGTGCATCCATATGAAGTTTGCAGAAGTCTTGGGGAATTTGTGTCATAAAAATTTCCCATTGTGCGATTACAAACTTACCAGTTTAGTTTTAATGAAGGTGATTAATATTTTCACCTTGCAGGGTTTCTGGTTTTCTGTTTTTTAAAAAGTAATAAAGATAAAAAGCTTAGAGTTTGCTCTAAAGATGAAAGCAGTGTTACTCAGACTTTGATTTTTAAAGCTTTTTCACAAGATCAAACTATAACATCTCATTCTCTAACTTTCACTTCTTTACTATTTCAGTCAACCTTATTCTCAAAACTCAGTTTGTGAGTCACCTGTTTCTTTACAGAAAGGCAATAGCCTCTTCTTGCTCATTTTAAGTCTGAAACAGGAAAATAATCTTTAAAATGCTTTCACAGAATGAATATATAATCCCTTCTTTGTATTTAAATACTAAACTGGTTGCTTGAGAAACAGCAGTCACTTTTTTGATCATTGGTGTGCTTCTACAAAATTATCCAAATGTTTGGAAATCAAATACATTAACTTTAGAGATACTAAAAAAATCAACCAGTTGTTAGTTCTCTAAATGTTACCAATTAACTGGTTTGAATGCCTATATTTTCTCCTCTCAGCCATCTGTAGATACATATAATACCATAAACAGTGGCTTGAGTCATACATTAAAATGTATGGATGAGATTTAAAAGCTAATCTACAAATCAATTTTTGACAAATTAAGAAAAAAATTAAATGCGGCTACGGTTCCAGCCCTCATCACTGCCTATTTGAGACATTTGTTTGTGTAAAGAATCCAAACTGAAGTTAAAATGACAACCAATACTATATTGAATTCACAAGTACATTTGATACTGTGTGATTACTATAAGGTGTCTGATAACAGCTGTCAAAAAATGTGCATTTTAAAAATTTTTGGTTTGGTGCAAAATAGAATTAATTGAAGAAGCATTATTGGATGTGATCTTGGAACATACAGAGAAATTATAAAAGATCTGGGTTTAGGTCTGAAGGCATTTAAGACTTGTGTTTAACATAGAGCTTGACCTTGTGAAATGTCAAACATGTCACCTTGAGTGATGCTCAGCATTCTCTCTTTCCCACTGCCCTCACTTGAGAATGAGGGCATGAGGCTTTTCTGAACAAGGAGCCATTAAAGAGACAAAGACAGCTTTGATAAGCCGGTAGACCACAGATATATGAAACAGTTCATAAAGATGTGGTTACCCCTCCTTTCAAAGCATTTTAGTGCTTCCTATACAGCTGCTGGAACTGAGTTGTAAAGCTCTGTTATTTGGTTGCCAAATCTCCAAATTTTCATTCCATCAAAATACCCATTCATGAATATTTGGAATAATTGAGTAAGCAGTTCAGCCCTCTGCTCTCTCCTCTGACTTACATATCTCATGTTTTTGCATGGCACTTGCATGTCAGAAGATCATGGTAGTCCATAAGCAACCTTCTGCTTCACACCCTGTGAGCACCGGCACAGGAAACGTCTCTTCAGAATGGAGCCATGGGGTGTTACACATTCATTCAATCAACCATGTAACAGTAAAGAAGTAATTTACCCATTTGGGGAAGAATGCCCAAAGTCGTAATAATGCTTGTGTAATGTTCAAGAAATTAAAATGCTTTATCTGAAATAATTACAGCTTTAACACTTTTCATTTTGCCTTTCCATATATACCATACCGTATATGATACAGTTCATACTATTAATGCACATTATGAATAATGTTGATTCTCACTTCAGTCCTATATTGCAGTTTTGGTAAACAATGTTACAAATCATCCATTATTCCTTTTGTGACTAATTTCCTCTGAAAAAAGTTTTAAAGTACTTCCTTGCTCAGAAGGCATATGAAAGTACAACTGTTCTTTCTGACGTGTTCATAACAAATCAGTCTTTGAAAAGATGACTCTCTAATATATGAAATTATTTTAGAAAATGAAAAGGAGATGAAACCAAGTCTTTCAAAGGCTATCAAGTCTCCTAAGACCTCTAAATAATGGAGTTTCTTGAGATCTAAAAGAAGCATTTCCATCATGGACATCTTGTGTACAGATCACCAAAGAATGTAGTCTTCATGTTGTACATAAGTTGTGTCAGCTTGCAGTGGTTTGAAACTCCTTCATAGACAGTTTGTTGTCTGTCTTCTTAAGAAAAATACGTGTACTCATTTTGAAATAGTATGCATTGATAGAAATGGGCACTGATTGCTTTACAATATCAACAGAGTATCTTGAGGTATGAATGTGGCATGGCAAGCTCAGAAGATTAGTTGTCTTCTCTGTGTTAGCGTAACTTCTCCTGACGGTTTAGCTTCTGGGTCTATAGGACAGGTGCTTTTTATAGTTTCCTTGTAAGTAGATGTTAAGCTAGCTGTAACACCTGGAGCAAATTGAGTATCAAAAACAGACTTCAAGTGTTTGCTCATACTTGAAGAAAATTTATGCTCAGTGTGCAAAGTTGTGAGCAATCAACTTTTTTTTTTTTTGTAATCAGAAAGCATATTGAGAGTGAGCGTCCATAGTCAACCACAACAAATAATTCTATCATTTATTCATATCATTCCTTGGGAACAGAGATAACATTTTATGTCTCATGTGAGCAGACACAACAAATCAAGAAAGTCTTTGAAGTGAAAGGTTTTGGCAATTGTGGATTTAATTACAGAATTTTTCCTGCTGGAAGGGACCTCAGGGGGTCTCTGGTCCAGCCTCTTGCTCAGAGAAGGTCAGCTGTGAGATCAAACCAAGTTTCTTAGGACCTTGTCCAGTCCAGATTTGGTACTTCTATGTTAGTTTGTTTTTAAATTCCAAGGACTCAGTAATCAAAACTGATGGTAACTAAAATGCTGTTTGGCTGTTTTCTAAGAACAGTTTTAATCTCAGTTTTAAAAACTGAAAATTGTTCACTGTCAAGCATGGGTTGGAATAAAACTCACTAAAAAGTTGGAAAAGAAATTGGGACTTTCTGCCGCTCTGCAGTGTATTTTATAGGGTAAATCATGACAAATGTTCACTCTGTCTTAATAAATGGGTGCTTTCTGGATGTTAACAGGTTCTACTGTCCCTTTGTGAAACTATATTTAGAAAATTAATCAGGAAGAGTCTATGGAACAGATGAGTTTGTGAGAGTCTATAGGACATATATACCTCTAACTGTACAAACTCCCATTTCTCTCAAAATGTTCAGATACCACTGATCATCTTGACAGAAAAGGAGATTGTACAGTTAGATGTGTAGAAAAAAAAATCAAAACAGGACCATTTCAAGTTCCTGTGTAATATGAACTTTGTGCACATATGAGATAGAGTGCAAAATATTTGTAATAGTGAAGTAGAGACATTTGTATTAAAGCTGTCTCATGTTTCAGAATAAGTAAGCAGCAGCCAGATGAAGCCAAAACAGAGATGGACCTGTTGGAGTGGGTCCAGAGGACCACTACAAAAATGATCAGAGGAATGGAAAACCTCTCCTATGAAGAAAGGCTGAGAGAATTGGGGTTGTGCAGCCTGGACAAGAGAAGGCGCCTGGGAGATCTTATTGCAGCCTTTCAGTACTTAAAGAGGGTGTATAAGAAAGATGGGGACAGTCTTTTTAGCAGGGCCTGTTGAGACAGGACAAGGGGTAATGGTTTTAAACTGAAAGAGGGTAGATTTAGACTAGATACAGGAAGAAGTTTTTTACAATGAAGGTGGTGAAACACTGGCAAACATTTCCCAGAGAGGTGGTGGAGGTCCCCTCCCTGGAAATATTCAAGGTCAGGTTGGACGGGGCTCTGAGAAACCTTGTCTGTTTAAAGATGTCCCTGCTCACTGCAAGAGGGTTGGACTAGATGACGTTTAAAGGTCCCTTCCAACCCAAACCGTTCTATGAATCTATGAAATGGTTCTTCCTGGTACACAGGTGTGCAGGTATAGCTGGGACACTTCTCACTTTATGTATTACAGATCAGTGATATTAATGGCCTGCAGAAATTAATGTGAAGCAAGCAGTTTCTTTAGTTTTTTCTTCAGAAAAATACTAATGTCAGCTTTATGAGAGTGTAAGTGTCAATGATGCTACTTTTACTTCCTGTAGGAGTATACCACTGTGAAGATCTTTTCATGCTGTGGTTAAAACTAGCACTGTCCCCAACTAGGGGACCAGGAAGTCCACCTTCACCAAAACATACTTTACATGGAGGTCTTCCTTGTCACCAGGGGCTTCCTCTTTGTGTGCCTCAGTTTAGTCTCTGTTCTAATGTCATTAATGGTGATACAGAACTAAATCACAGTTCAGGATAACAAACTTGAATATGTCAGATTAAATCTGCTGACTAGAATGGATAGCCCTAGCAAAATAATTAGTACTTTATTCCATAATTTACTTTACCAAGTGGAAATCCTAGACGGGAGAAGAAATACATATTTTAAATTATTGTTGTTGTTGTTTCAGTGAGTATGCAAGTTTTAGTGAGTAATTCCAGGTATTTAAGTATGTGTCATATGTTCATCTGCAGAGTTAGGCTGAAGCATTCTTTTCAATAATTACATTGTAGGTATTTTATAAACCCTCCAGGTTGCTAAGAAGCTTTTTACATGGCATTAATTAGTTTTTGACTAGAATTCACAAAGAGATTTAAAAAAAGAAGCAAGCTTTTTACACGAGGATCAAAAGCCTACCTGTTTGTAGGCAGCATAAAGGAGAATTTTGAAGGTCTCTTCTTTGTGTTCTGCATTCCCAGCAATGTGCATTTTTAAGCTATACTTGCACTTTAAAATGAGACTAATTATAGTGGTGGTTATGTGGCTTCTGTTTTTCCCAAGATAATAGAGTATGTGGCTTAAGTTTGCTGACTGTTTTTCCAACATGTAGAGCCTGACAGATATCAAATCTTAACTTTCTTCCCTGGAAAGTGACTCCACACTATGAAAGCATGAATGTTTGTATATATATACACGCACATGAGAATAAGTATTCTTTAAGGTCAAAGTCAGTTAAGAGCATCTTCATCACTGTCAGTGGGAAGGGTGTTAGTCTGGGAAATATGCAAAGCTGTTTTCCTGCACTGAGCTGCTTGATGACTAAATGTGGATTCATTAGAAACAGTATTAGTGCCTGTAGTTCCATTTTTATATTAACACTACACAATCTCAAGCAACAATGCTTTATCTCTCCCTACATATCCACACCCCAAACCAGACTGGGGTTGCATTTGAACCTCTTCTCAAATGAGGGTCTTGAAATGTGAGATACTTAGATTTGCATCCCCACTCATCTGGAAACTGTGTTTCACTTTCAACACGGCACTTTGAGCCAGCTTCACAGGTGGTAATGTTTACTAGTCTAGTAGTGTGTTCTTAGGCTCTTATTAATGTAATCAAGGGCAGAGCTGCCAGTTGCTGATATCTTGCATTGATCTGCAAGACTGAGCACGAAGTACTCAATGGTAGGTGAGACCACACATTCAGAAAGTCAGGTGATGTCAGTGGTGGTGGGATGCTCCTTTTAGTTGTGGTTATACAGAAAGAATAAAGCACTTAAGAGACTGCAGTACGTATTTAAAAAAAGAGGATGCTATTGTATTGCTCTCTGAACCATGTCCAGTAGCCTGCCCGTTTGGTAAGGGCTGGATAGTGATGGCAATCAGAGGCTCCAGCTCTTCAGTTGCATGTGTCGCTGTCCCAGGTGGCTTTTGCTGCCTGTCAGATAGGACCAGAGCCTTGCTTTTCAGGCTTCTGCAACCCTCATGAAGTGTAATAAAACCTTTTTACCAAATTCCATTGGAATTAACTGATTCTTATATTGATTGCTACAGTGAATGTGAAGTTTACATTTAATGAGGCCTAGCACAAGGTCCTCAGCATTGCAAAGATTGAGTTTAGATAACTGTAGCAGGGAGGTGCTTTGATACCCATCTTAGTTTAGAAAGTTTCCACGCCTGCCAGACCCATTTGCAGTTGCTTTCACATTATTTATTTATCTGTCTCTGTTCACTGATTTCACCAGCAAGAAGGGTGTTGAAGCAGAGATTGCATGTTATATTCTCCGATAACTGCATCAAGAAGGATATTAGGAAACCTTTTAATCATGAGAATAGTGTAACTGTGTAATGTGTGGAGAAATTGTAACTTGTCCATTACTGGAGGTCTATAAAAGGCAGACAGGTGTTTATCGAGCTGAGGCTGCATTAGTAATGGGAATGGATTGACTGGTAGCTGTGCTCCTGTTTTTCTACTAGTTCATAGACATTTCAAAGCCTTCAGATCAGTGTCTCTCATTAAGTGTACATGTAGCATGGGGCTCCTTTAAGGTTCCTTTAAGCTCTTTGTTGTTGTTGTTACTGTGATACATCAGTGTCACTGCAAGAAGGGCTACTGCAGGTTGCAGTAGCACAATAATCCAAACTCAAAAAAAAAGTAAGACAACTGCAATTGCTCCTCTCCTTTGAAATGGTGATGGCATAGAAGGGTTACTGTGATGATGCTCTGGGCTAAATGATCTTGTAAAATGCAGACAAACGATGAGGAAGAAACGGCAAAAATTGTAATAAACTTGGAGTGAAAGAAGGCAAACCTAAAAATATTCCATCTGGAGAAAAGATTTTAGAGAGGAAAGGCTAACTGTGAAGAACTGAGGAGGGAGAAAAGATCATTTATTTTCTTCAGTTCAAAAGGATCAGAAAGTCTTAAACTGCTCTGACATATCAGAGAAAACGTTGTGAATTTCCTAACAATGTGGGATAGAATCAAGCATCCACAGAAATTTGAGGAATCTCTAACCTGAAGGCCTTCAAGGTTATATTAGTCATCCTTCTGTAAGCTTATTACTGTTTCACATATTCCTTCTTCTAGGGATAATGAGAGGAAACAGATCATTTTCCCTTTGGCAGTAGTGACTCATTACAAAAAAAAAACCAAATGTGACACAAGGAACCTATATATTTTTGTTTGTTTTAAGGTACAAGCTGTCAAATATCAACTACTTACTTCTGCATTAGTATTTTCTAATTGCAGTAGAGAATGTTTCACATATA
>JAVSBS010013790.1:0-28552 GCA_033124195.1 Coracias cyanogaster | reverse complement strand
CAATAGGATATTCAGTGATGAAGTCTAAATCGCATCTACCTCTGTTCTAAATTTAACTAACTTCACCCTTCAGCCATCAGATACTTTATTTCTTGCATATTTTTGTTTAATCTTCTGTTGAACAGAACGGACTGGTAAATTTTTAATTGTTGGCTGAAGAGTTCATGTGAATGTATGTCAGGCAGTGGAGTTTCTGTAAGTCAATCATCATACCACAGGGTATTTATTCCAGACCTTGATTTAAGAACTTAAACAGAAGAATAATGAATGGCTAAATAACATAAAAACCAAATATACTTGCTTGTCCGTAAGCCTCCTACTTTCTCCTTCTCACAGGCACATGTATAAACAGAAGCACTCAGATGAGCAAAATCCAAATTCTGTAAATGTGTGTATGTACACAAATGGATACAGGCACACCCTTAGTAATTTAGCCAGGCTCAAAATTGTTATTTGTTGATACTGTTTGGCATAACCTCCTGTTTTATTTTATCACCTTCTGTTTTATTTTATGTTGCTGGTAACAAAATCTGAGGCCTTGCCTGATTTTGCTGGAGCTTTCAGTTTGAAAATCTATATTAAAGAGTGAGTGATATCTGATAGAAATTGGTATGCTTAGGAGGGGCTGCAGTGTGGAGAATGGCGACACTTGGGAAATCAGAAATTGGAATATATATGTATGTGGAAACAGGTGCAACAAGCTGAAGCAGGCAGAGGGGACAACAAACTTGGAGCATCATAAAAGCACAATCTGAAAGGCTTGAACACCTCTGGTGCAATACAATAGGATTATGTTAAACTGTTACTCTTCAGTAACAATAAATCTGCAGGGACACACTTCTGTAATCCAATGGTGTAGTAGGACCTTAAGTTACATGTCATGTAGAAAAAGTTGCTGTTTATTTTTTGTAATGCATTGTGTAAATACAAAGAATTACTAAGCGTTAATAATTAGCAATTAATTTTATGACATACTGTTTTCATTACATGCTGATATATTCTTATTTCATGCTTCATTTTTTCCTTTAGATTATTATGAGGCATTTGAAGACTACATGATAAATTAGTATTATACTGCAGGACAACATAGCAGGTTTCTCCAGAAGTTTTCTGTCACAGTAACTTCTTTTTCTAGAAGACTGTGCAGAGTCTTTTTTTTGCTGTCAATGTCACACCGTATATTCAGTGTGTATTGAAGAAATACTTCAATTGCTATGTATTCTATTGAAATTGGAATCTTAGCATGGATATACTATACTATACTGTAGGATAACATGCTTTCCTTTCGCAGTAACACACTGGAAGCAGATCTAAGCCAGAGAGGAAATAAGGAAATTAGTCATTTTTATCTGCCATGAATATTCTTGGAGTTTCTTACTTGATTCGTTAAATATCTCTCTGGTATTACCTTTGCTCCTTACCCTGTTCCCCCACGCACATCCCCCCCCTCCCTGGGTTATTGTGATGGCAGCTGGACGAGCTTCTGTTTGCCTCTGTTTTGTACCCTTCTTTGCTCACTCCTGGGGCATCCTCATTCAACTGGCCTTCAGTCTGACGAGTGTGCTTTAGCCTGGCTGCTTCATCTCAGCTTCCAAAACTCGCTGCCCAGAGCCCTCCTTTTCCACCTTTCTGCCCTGCAGAGACCAGCTGCATCTTTACTGCTGCTCTGGTTCCCTCTCTACCCCATCAGTAATTTTCCAGAACAACTCATCCTCCTAATACAAATGGGATGGCAGAGTGTCGCGGTCCGGGCGCAAGCGTTCATGCCGCCTCCCAAAAGGGAAGAGGATCGAGGGCAAAACAAGATACTTCCTTCCCCAGACCTGTAGGCAATTACAGAGACTGATGAGTATTTAACAAATTTATTACCAAATATATTTACATAAACAGTATCTACTCTGTAAAAATACCACAATACGCCATACTCCCCACTTACTATCCCTTTCCTGAGGAGAGTTAGAAAGCCACAGAGGTGATAGGGCCAATAAGAACCTAATTGGGTCAAAAATATGACCTATATGTAGATGATGTGTTGTGGGTGCAATGGTGTGTCTCTGTGTGTGTGTGTTGGGTATATCTACCCCTTTCCCAGCGTGTGACGATGCTTCAGGAGAGGTCTGGCAGGACGTGGCTCAGGGCTCGCTGGCGGGCAGCGCAGCAGCTCGGCATTCCGACCTGGCGCAGTTCCAACTGCGGCCAGTGGTGGTGCGTAGGGGTGTCGGCGGTACGGCTCTCTTTGGTGGCGCGGCTCTCTTCGGCGGCGTGGCGGCCTCTCGGCGGGTCGCCCACCCGCTCGGTGGCAGAGCGCAGCCCGGTGACTCCCGAGGCAGCCCGTTAAGTGCTTGGCAGCGTGCACGCGTAGAGAGAGAAAGAGAGAGAGAGGGAGAGGGAGGGACCATACACAACCGCGGCGGCAGGGCCCAGAGACTCCCACAGCGATGTGTCCTTCAGCGTGGTGCTGGAGGAAAAAGAAGGGAGGTTTTGTTTTTCCCTCCAGTTTTATATCACCATGTTCACACGATTTCTGATTTCCAACTTCCGCTTCCCGGAGGACTTCCCAAGAATCCATGGAAGTTGTAGTTCTCTTTAGCTGACTTAGGAAGACATTTCAAAAACAGTGGATCAGTTTCCCAATTACAATTACAGGACCACTACATGGAAAGCTGATTTTACTCCCAGCTGTGGTTTGATGTTTTCACCTTTGGCACTGTGTGGCTGCACATCTGTAGCAAGGAAAGAGAGTTTTGAAATCATGAGAAGTGTTAGCAGTCATTAGAAGCGTTGATCAATGGAGGTCTTCAAATTGTGTGGCTGTACTAGAAAACAATGTAGCTCCCTGTTGAAATGACAAATAACTGAATTGCTGCTATGGTTTCCTAGTGAAAAGAATGGACTTAAGTGAGGGTCACTTAGAAAATAAAGGAACCTCTTTTTCTTGGTTTTGCCAGGCTTATGTACAGTCTCTGAGGACTGCAGGGATTTTTCCCCTGTTTTTTTCCTTCAGCCATGGGAGAAACTTGTCTTATCCCAAAATGGGTACAAAGGCATCATACTCCTGCAGTATTTTTGCAGCCAGACTGAGGCAATAACAGTAATGAACTAGAAGATACTTTGCAGCTCTCTGGCAGAAAGCTGTGTAGAATATCTCATTTTTGCAGGGACTAATACATGTCACTGTGGAGTTTGGATGTTTTGCCCAGTTATGAAAAAACAACTTGATTTGACAAAATTGTAGTAGTTATATCTGTCCTCTATCATCTGTTTTTTTGCATTGTTTCCCTGTAATTGGAAATTGGGGCATGTTGATAAAGCAGGTATATATTGTGCTATAGGTTCCAGAGTTGAAGACCTTAGTAAAGGCTTGTATAAAAAGCTTATAGATAAGTGCCTGGCTCTTCAAGCTGGGGAACCAAGCAACTGACAGAAATGGCCTCTGTAATTCCTGTCTGGTTCACTGGCAATGAAAAATTATGTGCTTTTTATGATGGGTGAAGTCACTAGACTTAGGGCAGGCTTCAGTAACATCTGAGAAGTTGATGGAAGGTTTCAGGGCTGTTGTGTCACACACCTCATCAGTGCCTCCCATGATGGTGTATGTTTTCACAGGAAGGTTCTGCCAGTGAGATGATAGCATATTCTGAGCCATAGCAAACAGTAGGAAAACCTTTAAATTAACTGAAAAAATCCTATTAATGAAATTGTTCTCAAAATTAAAACAATTAACAGTCTAAGAGCATGAGCAAAGAAGGATATGAAGGAGATTATATAGTAAATAGAGAATGTGTGACGGAAGATCAATTTTAAATATTTCTTATGAAGAGCTGCCTATATCCCCTGTAGTAGTGGCTGGGAAACACCTTTTCAATGAAGAAACCCTTGGTATTGAGTGCTGATGTTTTCCTAACCTTTCTGCATACCACTAATAAAATGAGGACATAGCTGTAGATACACAACTCATTGCAGCCTATCACAGTCAGATTGGGCCCAGTTTTTGAGCTTGTGCCCTGGTGTAGGAGGTCAGGGTTGAAACTTTGGTTGCCAGTTGCTGATGCTGAGAGGCAGAGGCAGATGCTGAGATGACAGGAAAAGAGAACAAATAGCTGGGTGGGCAACATGCCCACCAAACAGTGAGTGCTTTTACTGGCTGGGTTTTTAAGTGAGGAACTCAGAGACAGTACTCTTTGAATTTTCATGTGTCTTCATCACATAAGCTTTTTACCTACATTAGGGTAGAAGACATCTGAAAGAAGTAAAGTACAAATTTTCACCAGCTAGAAATTGGGTAAACTGATTTTATTTTATTTTTGGACTGAAGTGTCTTGCAAAATAACCTACTTGGATCTGTGATCCAGATGGAGCTCAGTACCACTGGGATACAAGTGCTACAATCTTATAGCCTTAGCTCAGATTGCTTACTAGTACAATGGAAAGACCTGTATGTATGTTTATTTTCCCCTTTTCAGAAAATAATTTGTTTCTGCCTGTGAAGTAGTAATTCTGAGTCACTATACTTGTTACTGGAGGCTCTCCTGTACTTCTGCTCTGTTTCTTCCTTACTTTTACACTTGAGATTTTCCTTTTTGTGCATGCAGATTTATTTACCCAGCAAGATTGTCTTTTGGTTTTCCTTATTTCCTTACTGTGTAATAATACCCCTTGACTTTTTTTATTAGAATACAAGAATATCAGTAACAAAGTTGTGCACAGAATACATCGATTCCCTCAGCCAAGCTATTTAAAGCTTTTGCAAATACATCTGATGTATAAAGTAACTGTACTAAAGGAAATAGCTAAAGTTCCCCTCCAGTATGAGAAAATGAAATGTAGGCTATCAGACGGTTAGATGTGAGAAAAAATGCTCTTAATTAAACACAGCCCACTTCAAGTATAAAATACAAGGATCTGCTAACTTTTTTATGAGGAGGTAGTGGATGTGTAAGGGTTGGGGTTGAAATTGCATTTCATGTCTGAAAATGTCTCTATTTTGTACTTAGGAAATACATTTCACACATTACATTTTAGTGCTCCATCCTTCTTTATTGTTCTGCACCTTCAGCAGAACCTTAAATTATGTCTGAAACTGAAGAAGGACAAAGGGTAAAGGACACAAACTCTCTCATCCATTTGTTTCAGTGGATTATATTAATTTGAAGCAAAGTCAAGTCAAATGTCTACATGAATAACTGTTTTGCTGCTGATCATTTTAGTAAGACATCTAACCACTATCATTTGTCCTCAGCACTTCAAAATCCAGTTTGACCCCCATCTCATGACTCTAATCTTCACTACAACTTCCAAATTAAGCATCCGCTGCCAGTGCGAAGGGGCTGTAACACTGCAAGTTGAGAATTCAGGATCACATTTTGGCATTTGCTGGGAAGAGCCAAAAATTCTGTTTTAAAAATACTAATTTGTTCAGCTTGCTGAACCTGATTCAGAATTTGTTCATTTGCTCATTTATTTTGCTGTCTGCCCTATAATATCTATTTTCCTGTTTTCAGTATCACAGTCCTGCTTAGAATTTAACCTTTGCTACAGAATGAGTTAAGTCAGTAAGCAGCCATTGTTAAATAGCACATGATGATGTTCTGCTCAACTACTTTTATAATTTTCCAGACCACATGTTCACAGCATGTAAGCTATTATCAGGAAGAATCGTCTCACCTAGCAGACTTCAGAAGTGGATAATTGTTAACTTTTTAAAAATCAAAACCAGAAGTCTGATCATTTCAATGCCAGGTTTTTTGTTTCACTTTACTTTTTAGCTTGAAAAAATGAGCTCTTTTGTCCATTCATCCTGGGCAGTTTCAGTCTGTTCATAATGGTAAAAATAAGCATTCTTTATCATTTTATTTAAACGGAGGCAGAGGAAATGCATGTACGCTCTGCCTAATATGTATAGAAGCCCTACACAAGCTGGGAATATGTTTGTTAATCTTTTCTTAAGAAAATGTGGCTGGGTTGCACCTACTTACTCATACATCTCACTTATGCAGCTACATCTCATCCGCAAAGTCAGATCTGATTACTTGCCATGCCTGGGATCTGATCTGGGGATATTGCCTGAGTCCTTCAACTTTGATTCTTTTTTATGTTAATTGCATGTGTGCCTTAGGTGAGCTGTTCCATGGTTTTGCTTTTTTTGACAAGCACAGAGCCTTGATCAGCTGCAGAAAAGATAAAAATGGGTAATTCAAGATTCAGCTGTCAAGACATTTTCAGAAATGCTGTGTTTTAAATAGCCTCCTTAGAAAGCTGGTATGAAAATAAAAGGTGATGTGTTTAGAAGTTTATGCTTAACTTTTAAATATTGCATATTGCAATAGCCCTCACCAGCCTTGAAAAATCCAATGACAGTCCTGTTTTGGAGAGGTTTTATAGCTTCCTGACTAACTAGAAACAGGCTGTAGGTATCCAAGGTGCTTTCCTTGGGAGATTGCATCAGTAAATGTGTCTGCTGCTTCTCTTGCCCTTCCCTGTGCACTTGGGAGGTCAGGTGACCTTCAATAAGCCACAGAAAGTGTCGCCTTTCAAGTACCTTCACTAGCATATCTGACTTTGGCTCTGAACAAATATCTATGAGCCTATCAGGAGACAAGACCCATTGTTGTTTAGGAAACCACCTGAAACTCTGGGGAACTTTGAACCTTGGATGTTCATGCAGGATGGTGTACTGAAGAAATGTTAGGGGAAAACAGCTACAAAGCACAGACTATTGTAGTGCTTTGTTGTTCTTCTAACCTTTTGGTTTCCAACCTTGTATGCAAAAGCCTGACTTCAAGTATCGCTAAAGATATGTGTTCCAAGCTCTGGCAAGCCTGTTTGGTGTTGGAGGAGGAGAAGCACCTTGGTGAAGATGGCAGCTTGTTCTGAAACAGAGCAGTACATGCAGGTAGTCTGTAAAGATGCCCAAGTAGGTGTGGTAGGGTGTTATGCATGGAGCTTGCATGATGCCTCCTGCGTGGCCAGAGTTGATGCTGCTGGTGTTAGGTGCTAAGTGTAAGGAAGTAACCTGTCCTTACGTAGAAAAGCTGAGAAATAACAGAAACCACATATTTTTCTTGAATTTATTCTGTATTTAGTTAGAATTTCCATTCAGAATTGTCTTGGTTTTGCTTCTCCCCTTGCCCACCCTTTCCTCTTTTAACCATCGCCTCCATCTGTTTGGGTATGGTATTTTTTAATTCAGAGTCAAACTACCCTTCAGGTGGATACAAGTATTCAGTTTTTACAACACATGTATTAGTGAAATATTGTCAAAAAGTATAGAGAAATACTTACTTTTCAAATTTTATCATATGTGTTGCCATTATTCTCATACCATGGAGAATACGTATGTCAGTAAAAGATCTTGAGACCATGGCCATTAGGCCAAATACGCAGAGCTGCTGGGTATCTGCGTTTTGCCACCAAAGACTTAAATTGAAGTTCTTCCTCTGTTTTTCACTCCCACCCCAGTCCAAGGTAAGCAAAACTCAGGGGTTTTAGTTCTAGAGTGGCAGCTTCAGTCTTTTATAGATGTCTTGTCCCTAGGAAGTTGGAAGCAGTAAAACAACAAAGAGAGACAATGGATTTGGAGATTACAGATGTCAAAGAATAAATGAGAGAGCCTTAATGACATAATATAAATTATATATATTATAAATAAAAGTAAGTTTAGTAATTTTATGGAAAAAACCACAGATCCATTTTTCTGTTAGATCTGTCATCTAACTCAGCATTTACTGTTTTCCCAACACATTATCCTACCTTCTGCATACCTTGATGCAGATCGGCTGTGGCAAATCTAGTAATTGTTCCACCTCTCAGATCTTTCCTCTAGCACCAGGCCATTCAGAATACATCAGAAATACATAAAAATGAATTTAACATCTAGTCTAAGCTGTATGCCACCCATGTCCTACTAAGGGTTTCTACTGAGTTAAGAGTTCGGGGTTTTCCTTCTGCTTTATCCTGTCCTTCTGTCCTACATCCTTTATCAGTGTGCTGTGTAGGCAGAAGGTTTTGTGATTACAATGATTAATTTAATTCACATGTGATGTTCTTCTGTGCCAAATGCAGGTTTGTGTGATACGAGTTGAACTCTGAATGAGTTACGAAAGGCTTATGAATACAAGTGTTTCTTTTCCTGTGTATGTAAAATAATAACCAGCTTTAAGGACATATTATGACTGAAGACCAGCTGATGAGAAAAGGGCATTTTGTGATCCCACCTTCAAGTGTTTCTGTTTGGGAATTAGGCTCCATTGTGCTAATCATTCTGAACACAAGGAGCCCAAATTTTGGTCTCTTCCCACAATCCCATTTGTAGAATTTATAACAAAATTTAATTTTTAGCTTATTCTCTGTGGAACTTCAGTGGGGCTACTTCTGAAGGGATCTGCAGAAATTAAGGAGAGCAGGTTTATTACCAAAAATGTAAATACATTATATAAATAATTGCAAATAAAATATACATTCATGAGAGTGTTCAGTTCAATTACAAAAGATTTAAGGAAGCATGAATCAAAGATAATAAACACTAATTTAGATCATGAATAGCAAACAAACAGGAATAAGAAGTTGGGACAAAGTTGTGGCTGCAGGTAACTTGTGGCAGCTGATGGCCAGGCTTATTCATACTAGGCTTTAATGGTTTGTTTTCATCATAGAGAAAATTTAGTTCAGTGAAGTTTTTAAAAATCCAGAGCTCCAGATTGGAGCTCTACCTATCATCAGAACAACAATTTCAAATGCAGAGGATCCAGATGCAAAATCTGAATTCTTAACATGACAGGCTGATTTATGAGGCACTGTGAAGTTATTTTTTCCTGTCTACTAAATCCGTTTGCTCCTGCCTTTGTATAAGCTTGAAAGTCGTATCTGTTCCCACAGTGGAATATTTCCCCCCGATCACCTGTGCTCTTTGGCTCGTGATTGTCACATTGCTCAGGAGTTCCTGCTTCTAGGATTTAACAACAAAAGCTTTGATGATCTCAGGAATCCATAGTCAATATCAGAGGCTGCACTTTCTGTCTTTTTCTGTTACAGACAGGAGTCAAAGGGCTGGACTAAGTAGTGAATTATCCACGGAAAACATTGTGACTAGGCAGGCTGGCAATCAGCTGTGGTATTAAAAAGCTGATGCAGAAAAGGGTTGTTACTTTTTTTCTTTCTTGTTCCACACATTGATTCATATTCTTTTTCCGTGCCATATATGATGTATACCGAGCAAGTGAAATATAAAGGTATTCCTAGGAATTGCATACACCCTGAGCCCCCAAAGCAGAGAGCTTAACCAACCTGCAGTGCAGGACTGGTTAGAAAAATGTGGAAAGTTGGGGTTACCTCATTGTCTAGCTCTGTTTTAATTGTTTCAGATTCATAACCTTTAATGGCAATTGTAGATATGTATACAGAGGAAGCCATGTTTGCTTCCTCTGTCCTGAGTGATTTTTCCCTGGGTAACCTCTACCTTGCAACACCTTGGGTAATGGGTGAGAGGTCTGACTCTCCTCATATTCACTGTTCATGACCTCACGCAAGGCACCATGGAAAGGTCACCATGTTTTTGGAGCGAGAGATACCCTTTTTAGTTTAATTCAGCCTTGTGAATAAAAGAAGTCAAACATATGGGTTCATCGGACATGTGATTTAAGGACACAGAGTGAGGTAAATCAATAGAGGAGGAAAGGAGGTTTCCTCAAAGGCTGGCAGCGGCTCCGCTGGAGTCACGATACCAAACCTCTTCCTCATGCAACAAAGCACAGCTGGCAGCTTTGTAATTATCAAATGTTTTTCAAAACTGCTCTGTTGAAATCTAACTGAAAGCTATTAAATGATCTAATAATCACCAGGCAAGAAGTACTTACATTTCAGTGAAGTGCAACTCCTACTAGTTGGTTGGAACCTTTATAATAGTTTCATAGATTTAACTTCTTTGTATCTGTACTCTTTTTTTTGCAGTGAAGTAAAATCCAAAACATTCAAATATAACCTGCACTTCATTTTTAGTTAATTCATACACTAGTTTCTAGCATGAAAGTGCATTTCATAGATGTTTTCCTGCTGTAAGCTCCCATAATGCTGTTTGAGGTTTTATCCTTGTTTATTTTGGAAATCTCAAAGCCTGTGAGTACTGTGATGCAGATGCCCCTGCCTGTGGCAGGTTTTGCGTGTGTTGCGTACAGGTGTGCGGTATCGCAAATGCATGCCTCATTTCTTGTATTTAGAGATTGTGAGGCAGTTTGCAGAACAACCCAGTGGAACATCTGCCTCATTTCCAGAAATACTATGGCAGTGCAAGGCTCAGTGAAGCTGTGCACGTAGCAGGAGCCCTGCTGCCACCTGCTCTCCCAACACCCGTGGTGCCTGAACCCAGTCTGGTGTCTCCCAGCACCTCCCAGATTGCAGATCTGCACGCTGCTGCCAGAAACCTGCTTTTCCATTGGTGGGCCATAGGCAGTGTTGGAAGAAGTAACAATTCATACATTTTAATGAACTTCTAAGCACTCTGATTTGCAATGAATGCCAGCACTTACTGTACTTGGTTAAAAGTTGCCCCGTACCACCCTTTTTTTTTTTTAAACCATTCGTGATGTTGCTTTTCTTATGAATTTTGTCCCTTTTGTAATGACCATCTCCTTTGTTTTCTATCCGCAGAGTGGTTTACAGACCTACTGCTTCCTAGTGTTTGCTGCCATCTGCTTTGCAGGAGCTACCTACCTGTTTTTTGTCCTGCCTGAAACAAAAAATAAGACATTTCATGAGATCAGCCAGGCATTTGCCAAAAGGAATAAAGTATCTTTAGAAATGCAAGAAATGAACCACTGCCCGGGTGAGAGGAAGTCAAGTGCAGAACAAGAATCAAACTTCACGTCTTCGGTGGACAATGGGGAAACCAAAAAAGGGATCGTGTAAACCCAGGATGCTCTTTCAGGGGCATGGGGGAAAACATGCTCTTTTCAATCAGTAAGTTTATAGCAGTGCAGTACTTGTATTTTATATATGAACTGCTTCCCCCTTGAATATGTTTTAAGTGAGTATGGGTGAATTCATTAGCAGCTAGAATGGTGGTCAGGAAAATGAGAGGTGGGAGTAGCGGCAGCTGATTATATAAATAAGAGTCAGAGTTTTCTTGGACTGGGGTGAAATAGGTGCTGTGGTGAGGGAGGTGGGGAATATAGACTAAGAGAAGTGAAGTGGTGATGGGGAGCCAGGGTTGTGAGCAGCAGCTGGCCGAGCACCCCTGAGCACTTAGGAGGTGTGCGTGCAGTCACCAGAGGAGGAGGCTGGGAAAAGGCAGGAGATCCCAACAGAGGTCGGCCAAGCATCAATGCAAGCAAACCTGAAATGGTACTGGCTTTCACTTCTCCGTATTTCCTAAGACGTCATTCAAGTTGCATATGAGAATTAAGGACTTGAAAGAAGACTGCAGACACTCTCCTCACCTCCCATTCCTCTTCCAGCTATATTGACTTTCAGTTGCTTTGCCTGAACATCTCCCACCTTCCCACAAATGGGGAGCTCCGCGTCCTGATGGGTTTCTTTGTCTGTCTTGCAAATCCTGATCAACTAGTAATAGAGTTGCCTCTAGTTTCTGGGTTTGCTGGCACTGCATTTCTGTGTAAATATATATAGTATTTTTTAATTTTATTTTTTAAGAATAGCTATAGAAGATATAATATGAAATGAAAACTAAATCTTATGGTGAAGTGAGAGAACTCTAATGTCATTTGTAGGCTGTAGCATTAAAATCAAGCACCAAGTGTTGTAACGGTTGAGGTTTTTTGTTTGTTGGTTGGTTTTTTTCACTTTTCTTTTCAAGTTCCTTTAAAAACAAGTCTTAGGAGCCAAAATTTCCCAGAGACCTAATGTAATTTCTTAACACTCAGATCTCTCCAAAGGAATTTGGGTGCCTATTTCTTATTTAAACACTAATTTTCATTCGGGCATTAGATTCTGAAGCTCCAGACCTAGTTCACATTAGTAACTTTCTAAACTATTTAATGCTTTTTAAAACTGTCCTCGGAGTCTGCTTAATTTTGTGATAGAAAGGCTCAGCAGGCTGGTGGTAGTTGGGTGATCCATTCCCTTCCACGTGGCATTTTTTTTTATGAATATCATCTTTCCAGTTTGTAGTTTTGATAATGGTTTTTCTTGATCCTTCTAGGTACCTGGATGCTGAGGGAGTAATAAGCACTTTTAAGTTAAGTAGTTAGCTGTTTTACATGAAAATTCAGTAAGTCTTAGAGCTGCTCTGTTAGGTGTAAGGCACAAGAAGCAAGTGCAGCATGTAGGTAGAGCCAGCTGCTTCCACAGGTTATATTTACTAATCCAGAAGTTCATACATTTGGAGCATTTTGGGAAAAAAAAGTTTATATATTCATATATATACTTCCAAATACAGAAATATTGATTAATATTTATAGTCATATATACATACACAATGGAGAAATGTTTTCAGGTATTTGGGTGGGTTTTCTTTTCAGAGTTCCCCAAGTGATAAGCTGTTTATTGTTTTGTTCTACACTGTAAATTAAAATCAGAGACCCTAATGTTCAGCTGTTACTACTGTGATTTATTTTTATGTGGCATATTTACTGCCTACATTGTAAGCTGACCTAATAGGGCAATTCACTACTGGGTAATATAAGAAAAATTTATCTGAGCCTTTATGCCAGAATTTGTGCTCTTTTGCTGGGATAGAGGTAAAGTGGCAAGAAAAAATGAAAATATACGAGCAAGAGAAATAAGAGTGAAAAGTCAGATCTATGATATTGGTGCTACTGTTAAGAAACAGAGTGAATCATGATTATATGAACTGATAATCATAGATAGAAGCTAGCCAAATACTGTGGATAAAACTGAAGAAAAATGTTTTCTAATAACCACTTGTAATATTATACATAGCAAACAAACATATCTTTCAGTCAGTTTAGTTGCCTATTCCATGTGTTACATGAGGCTTGCTAAGTGAATGGCTATGTAAAAAAATTTGTGTGAATGCCACCCCTCCAAACAATTTCGGTAAGAAATTCTTCCCGTTCTACCTGCAGGGCAAGACTGGCAAATTCAGACCCTTTCATTCAGATTAAAAATTGCTTTACTTTGCAGTTGGGGCTACTAACATGGTATAATGTGATCTGATTTGAGTCAAGATGGCAAGATTGGAAACCATTATTATTATAAGAATTTAGCACTTAGTGCTGTTAATTCATGTACATTATAGGCATTATTTGTTGATAATGTTGCCATTGGATAACTTCAATAAAATATCATGTTGGCCTAATACAGCAGTTGTATTGGACTTCTGCAGCAAGAGAAAATCATCTTACTGTGGCTTACATGTGCATTTGGACCCCAGCTCTGAATGTGCTGGTAAAGAGGTGGCTCGATAGAATTTCCCATCAAAGCACTGGAGCTTGTACAGCATTAATAACAGGGGGTTGCGTTTTTATCTTCTGCAATCCCATGTGCTCATCTCTCACCCTACGTGAGACAGGCACTCTCCAGATAGATAGGCGCTTTCTGTGCAGCTGCAAAGAGAGCTGCTACAGACCAAGGATGCCACAGGACAGTGGTTGTACGTCTCGCCAGTTGCTTGCTGCAGCCCTTGGTACAGGTTGAAAGCAATTCCAGTCTCCAGACACATATGTGTCTAGGTTCTTTGCTCATTGACCAGGAAAGGTGGCTGCAGTCCCCTCTGCCTTGGGTTATGGAAGCTTCTGAGCAAACTTCAGAACTCCTGGTACTGCATTAACTTTCTCATCTCTGACCCTAACGAGAGTTTTGTGTTGTTCTTCAACATGTTCCATAATGGTTTTTTCCATTGTTATGCTGCTATAGCTTCTCGAGAAATTAGAGGACAAGGTGGAAAATAACAGCAATTTATCATCTAGTTTTTCACGTTGAATGTATCAAACTGTCTACAACCCATGTGTTTGTCAGTGAGTGTTGTGTGGTTTTCTTTTCCTGTGGGAAAAGAGAGTTACTGTGAGATGATGTTTGTACGAGTACCGCAAGTGAGTTACCTGTGTCATCAACTATGTCTATGCACAGTGATTGCAAAATAAACCTTTGGAATTAAATTGAAATGTTGTAGATTTTGTTCTGGGTAAATCTGAATCTTTACAGCTGTATAAGTCTTACTGTACTATTCCCTGGGGTTTTGTATGTCCCACCACAAGACTGTGCAGTCCTGTGTCTGGATGACCTGAGTTATTGTGAACTCTACAATTGGGTGGCTGGGAATTATGGGGAAGAAAATCATCCCTGAAACTGGTTTTGAGCCTTATTTACATTTTGTTTCTTAAATCAGATTCCACACTTCATTTATTCATATGTTTGTATTGGGCTTTAGAAATAAAAATACAGTGAGGGGCAAATGATTAAAACTGACTACTAGTAGTAATTAAATGTGTATAAGAATTATTTAATCTGGTGAGGCTTTTTTTGCAGGAAGTTGTCATTTGCAAAACTATTTCTGCTACAAAGATATGCAAAACCTAAGATCTGAAATATGTATAAAAAACGGAATTTCATATTTCAGTTTCTGAAGCCAATTTTCACTCCACAAGGATCTGCTTTCTGGTGGGGGAAGATGTGAGTAGTTCAGCCATATGCAACAATTTTCATTTTCAGAGTAAAATGAAAAAAAACCCAACCCCCAAAAAACCACACCAAAACCAACTCTTTGAAATTTGCTTTATTCCCTTTCACTATTTTTATGTGCTTTTTCATACAGAAATCTCCATACAAACTATCAGAGCTCACATCACCTCACACAGCAGGAAGAACAAATCTGAGTAAAGCATTCTTGGGGAGACTCCTGCAGTCTTTTCCTTTCAGCCTGACTCCAGAAAATAGAGTTCAGCTACAATCTAAAAGCCTAAATTATATAGACCCAAACTATTAAGTAGGTTTGTTAATGCAAATATTCAAGCTGTTAGAAAATTCATGTTTGGAACCAAACTTAATTCTCTCTGCAAGTGATTTTATTTGGGAGTGAACCTTGTGTAAAGGTGAATTTCATGGCCAAAGCTTGGTACTTGGACTCCTAATCAAGTTATCACAGCTCAATAAACAATCATGCATAACCTGAGTCACTACAACCCTCTTCCTTGCAAGCTCAGCTGCATTAACCTTGCTTTTTCCATACCTAATCAAAACACAGGCAGTGGATGGTTGAGTTCTTTCTTGAGATGTTCCTGCTAAAGCTGTGGTACCATCACACTCTTTTAAACCTAGGATTTCAATTTTTAAAAAGCATACAAGAAAAACTTTCAGGAGACTTACATCCAGGGACTTATGAAGTCAACAAAAAACTCCTCTAGTGGCTTCAGCTGTACAAACATACCCAAGAAAGGCACAGTATACATAAAGAGTTCTAAGCTTAAGAAACCCTGCATATTTTAAGCTTCTTTAGATTGTAAATTGATGGCTTGCTTTCTCAGTCTAGGAAGACAATGTAATTATTCATATGCTGCAAAAGCACCAATCTGATGCTTTTCTTCTGAGTTTGGGGGCGGGGGGGTTGGCTGGGTGGTGATATGTTTTTGTTTTTTTTCATTTAAGTGGGAGCAGTAGCAGTCTGGTTCATACACCAAAGGGGAGTACCAAGCACGAGACTGCTGGAGTTGCTGGTTCTCTTAAGATAATTCCCTAAAGGTTAAAAGTAAACTAGAACTCTTGTCAGACCCTGAAACATGATACATTAACAGCATGATCTTGTAAGGGTAGGAGAGAATTTGCTGCTATTATTTTTGTTTCATTTTCTTCTTTCTTTCAGTTAAAAAAATCAGTCAAGCTAAAAGCAATGTTCACCTCTTTACATTTGTTCCACGTTTTCTTTCTGACTTGTTCCACCTAATTGTATAAATATTTTTTACCGTTCAGATATGCAAACAGGAAAGCAATAGTTACTTAGGAGAAACAAACATGGTGAAGATTTAAATACAGTTTTCTCTAGAGGCTGACATTTTCAAAGATAAGTTCAAGACTTAGTCACTTAAATCCAAATGTCATATGGTTTCATCCCTTTGCAATAAACTCTACAGGCTAGATACATGCATATGTATATATAGAGAGACTTTCATGTTATCCCACGGAAACAGCTCACTGCTTTCAATTCTCATACATAAAATAAATTTGTCTGTTTGGATATTATGTCAGGTTGTGAACTAGACTCTGATGGTGCTCAGATACTTGCACTAACAAACTTAACAAAAGTTTGCTTGATATGATTTGTCTCTTTTTGGCCAGCCTTAGATTTTTGGTTTTGCACTTTTCTAAATTGCTTGGTGGAGACTACTATGCGAAGATGTGTACATATATATATAAAAATTACATTTTATATGGAGAAAATGTTTTTCTATTTGTGTGTGTGTATTATAATATATATTAAAATATATAGCAAGAAGAATTTATGAATGGAAGAGTTATCCTTAATGGCAACTTTTGGGTGTTCTTTTGAGGCATCAAGCAAAAACATTAAAACTCTTTACATCCAACTGGAGAACAGATTTGTATTGAAGACCTTCCAGAAGCAGGATGTTTTAGCATAGTACTCAGTCTGGGCTAAGCCAGATATGCTCTTCCAGTATCTAATGAAACTGTGATGTATTTTGTATGCCAGAATCACTCAGCCTTTTGGTCAGGAGATCTCATTGCCACTTCCTCCCTCCCTTTCCTTCCTCCATCCCCACCTTCCCTTGCCATGGACTGTGCTTTGCCTCTCATGCTGGCACACTCCAGGATGAGGTGCACCAACACGTCATTAAAAATTACATTTTCATCAACTGAGAAGTTAAAAAAGTTTTAAGAGGCAGAATGGGGAGTCACCTTTCAGCAGGGTAAAAGGATGTTGCTGTGCAACCCATGGCCCTCTTGCAGACAGGTATGACTTCAATGTTAAACTTTTTTGGTAGACTTTAGAGGGGGCATGATTGCTGCAACCACAAGGAAGCTAGGAGAGACTTGGAATTTGTGACTGAGCAGCTTCCAACAGATTAAATCCACATCTGTGAAATCGTCCAAGTGGCTTAGATGTTGTTGCTGTTGATCTAATTAGTATAGAACATAAAAGAAGGCATCTCAGGTATTACTATGAGCTAATGATAAAAGCACTGCTCACAGTAATTGAAGAAAACAAAGGGCCAAAGGAATAGCAAAGGACATCACAAGAAAAATGTAACATTGCAAGTCTGGTCCCCCTCTCTAAAAAGGGGCATAGAAGGAGGCAGGTGATAATTACTTGGAGTTTTCTAATGGAAAAATGAGAATTAAGAAGAAACATGGCTGAGGAATATAGGACACAAGACATGACACAGGACCTATTCAATGAGTAACTAAAAATAAATTTCAAAGTCACAGAAAAATTCAGAAATGCATAACTAAAGCTGTAGAATTCACTGGCACAAATTAGCATTAATGAATTTTTATTTAATTTTCTGATAACTTTCAAATTTACATTAGGCAACAGAAATAAAAAAAGGAAAAGCTACAGCTAATAGAGATAAGAAATTTCTCTAAGGAGCTCTGTAGCCTATAATTGACCATTAGATCATTCTTTCACCTTATTTTGAGATGTACAAATAATTTATGGAGACAAGAGGATGCTCTATCTGGATCATTGCTTAGAGATGCTGTTATAATTCTTACTAGCTGCCGTAAGCACTATGAGCTGACCCAGAATACAACAGAAGTGGGGAAATCCCAGCACTACCCAGTAAACAAATATATCAGACCCTAACTCATACAGTTGTTTCAAAAAAATCCTCCAAACTCTTTCTCCATACGAGAGAGCTTTTAAGATTAAAAGTGGAACATTATGCCTAGTGACAATCATTGGAAAATTGTGTGCTGAACTGTTTTTGCTCTTTTAAGAGCTTTGCGATATTTTATTAACTCAACTTTGCACAGCTATTCCATGGTACAAGTTTCAGCCCCTTCTGATTGCTCACAGCCTTGGCTGGTAAGCATTAGAAACAAGTGTTAGTAATACTGACAGAAAAAAAAAAAATGGTAACAATTCAGCAACAGTAGAAGGAGAATCTGCATATCTGGCAAGCTTGTGTATTTTCTATGAACTAGGACAGCTGGCTTCCATTATTTAAAATCTAAAAAGCCTAATAAATAGGTATCTTAGATATTCTCAAACTAATTGCTAAATGGGGTCAGCTTTGCAGTCCAAACCAACAACTTGAAGGAATGGAGTCCAAATGAAGTGGGATGCAGGATGTAGGTGGTGCTGGAAAGATGATCACTCTGGAATGCGAAATCGTTCACAGCTCTAAGACTTTTTTTTTTAAATTTAGAAGTTACAGAAAATTGTAACACATCATACATGCTTTCACTCTCATTACTCAAGACTACTTCAAAATAAGATTTTGAAGGCAATGACATTTCTTTTTTCTTTCAAATGAAAGATGTTGGCAATACTTTCTTCTACACAATATTAGATCATGCATGCCTATTTGATGGCCACTTTTGATCAATTATACAATGAACAGCTCCACCAGACCAACAGTAAAAAGCTCTTTCCTGCCCCACATGATAAATGAGATGTCTTTTAGGTTGCTCCTACTTCATGATTAAAAAAAAAAAAAGACAAAATAGTCAACTTTAAAAGCCATACAGCTCTGGAGTCCCAGGCCATAGTTTCTGGAGAGGTTTTATCATTAAATATTGTAGATGGGATCTGAGGCAAGTAATGGTGGGCATTATCCTGAAGGCAGCTAAGTAGCATTTTACCCTTCCCTTCCATTGCAGGCTGGGATTTCACTCAAAACTTTTACACAGCACTGAATATTCACATAAATGCCTGCGGCGGTGTGGAAGTGATTGATTAACACAATAAATGAGGGCTACACAGAAGGTTAAAAATTAGAAGGACTGGGTGCTTGTTCAGTAAACAGAAGATACAGCAGGTGTTACCAATCTCCCCCTTCTGTGGTCCTATCAATTTATTATGGAGCTAAGCAAAACAGTACTGCTACCACCTAAGAAGAGTGAAATTAAAACCACCCCTACAGTTTGCCCCCTGCTTTGAGAAACTGTTCTGTAAGAATTAGTCCAATGAACAGATTTGCCCTGGGCATTTATCTATAATATTTCATCTGACCTACATACACAACTTGACCAGCACATGATCTGCCCTCCTTACAACTGATTGGGTTGGACCAAGTTCCTACACATTGTCACTGCTGGCAGCAGCTCCAAGATCCAGCCTCAGGCTGGCAGAAGTTCTTGGTTTAGTCCTTTAACGGTTACTTAAAGGACAAAAACCTTACAACTTACTGAGATGATACATAATAAATGCTTAGTCACTTCTTGTGCTTCGTATTTATGAAACTCAATAGTTGCTTTATTCTGTAGTTTTTGGTGGTCTCTTCATTTGTATATACGTCTTTCATAGCAAAGGAACTCCAGCCCTTGTCTCTTTCTAAGCTGCAGGCGCCTGGGAGATCAGATTCTCTTGCATTATAAAACAAAAAAATAACCTTGTGTTGTATTTATTTAATACCTCATCAAATAAGATCTTCACAGTTCCTTTCAAAGTCTTTCTTTTTGTCAACTGAATTTACCTGGGGGCTATAAGAGAACAAGGATGAAGCAGCACAAACAAATGTCATAAAGGTCCACAGCAATGGTGGGGCTGGAAGAGTCCCTCTTTCACCAGCTACCTCTGTCCTGGAAGGAGGCATCTCACCTTTCACCTTCAGGACAGCTTTGGGGGCTGCAAAGCTCCTACCACATCAGGAGAAGGAGCAGCACCGCTCTACCTCACTGCACTTTGCTTCTGTTTCCAGCAGCTTCTCAGACAAAAAACCCAAACTGTGAAAAAGATGTGAGAAGCAGAAATAGCAGCTAAATGCCAAGCTCTGACCAGCTAGGCTCTGCCAGCTGACCCTCTGACCTAAGGTGCATCCTTAGCACATTAGACTTAACACATAGCATAAACGCCAGCGTACATTTCTAGCTCAAGGAAAAATCAGTTCTTGAAAGAAAAAAAGGAGATGTGTAATGGTCAAAAGTTTGTGTATCTTCAGGTGTGATAGTCCACTGACAATAACACTGCAATCATATACCAGTTTGGTTAGACCTCGCTTTATTTGGCGGAGCAAATACAATTCTTATCTCTACAGTGACTAATGGTCCTGCATGTAAAACAGAAGACAAAACATACATTAGACAACTATATATTAGTCAGTTATTCTTTGTATACATTTAGTAGAGTATGAGGTATGCTCATGAATTTTAAATGTCTTCTGTTGTTATGATAGTATTTAATTATTTTTAATAGTTATCTTCAGATAATTGCTGTCTCCAGATGTTTCTTCTACAAAATATTCAAGTAACAGTTCTGCACAGAGAAATGTGCACCTCAGACTCAAGAAAAGTCATGCTCTTGGGTTAATAGTGCAGCTATGTGATTCATTTCCAAAATTACAAATGCAGGCATCTTTTTATTGAAAACAGAGAATGCCTACAAAAATGGCCTGTCATTGTAGTAAGTGCATTCAGTCACTAAATCCATTCCCAGAATAATGGAAATCATATGCACACTAGGGCAATAATTAAACTATACATGTGTTTTCATGTGCAGAGTTCATTATACATGTATGTTTATATATATAAATACAACTCCTTGTGCCCTACAAGTTTAAAAAAAATAATTCCACATTCTAATATCAGTACTCCATAAAATTCAGTAAACTGTATGTCCTTGCACACGTTGGATTAAGTATGACTTAATTAAATTGCACAAACTGAAGCACTTCTCCAGACCAGTTCATAGATCTTAAAATTAAATTATTTATGTATCTGTCAAGGGTTTAGTGATTTGCTTTCTTTAGATAGAAAGGAGAAGTTCTATAAACCATCACTGGAATCTAGTCCTTGAAATATAAATGCAACTGTGTACAACTAGCAAGGAAGGATTGCAGCTCCCTGCTGGCTTGGATTTTTTCTACATTCATTCCCAGTTACTGAAGCAAAGTTTGTAATAACTATCAGTGTACTTCCATGTGAGCTGTCTGTGCAAATCTAGTGCCAAATAATAATAGCCTGCAAATCATAGCTCTTGCAGAACTTAGAGCAGCTTTAAAAGCCTCTGAAAGTAAGTTTTCATGAGTTATTCTCAGTCTAGTCCTATATAAAGCATATTCAGAAATTCTCAGACCTTAACTAGCAGCTTTGAATGCCTCATGAATTTTTATGATCGTGTTAATACTGAAATAGTGAGGTTCTTTCTATATCGCTTAGTTTCTGTTGGCAGTAGAATGGGGAGTCATATTAATCTATTGATGCCTGCCTCTTTTTGTATACTGTAGCACAAAGTTTATAGAAAAGAAGTGTGTGATAACACAGGTTCAGAGTCTTTGGGACTTCACAGCTAGAGCCTAGGTTTACACGTGATGAGATGGCTCAGATGTAGTAAAACAATTTGTAATTTAGTTCTCCAAAGCAAAATCCACTTTATTTTACACAAACTGGAACTGGTCTCCATGTTTGAGCTGGCCGAATAGCTTTACAGGTGCTCAGCAGGGGCTCACAGCCTGCCTGACCAGGCCAAAATCCCTCTTCTTGATGGATGTTTTCAGGGGAACCGCTAAGGATATGGAGGGCAAAATTACATTATTCAGCCTACCTGTTGAATCCATTTCAAAATGACACCAGCCCTTGGAGAACATCCTTTTCCTGAGTCCCACTTTCTTCTTTTAAGCATGATTCCCATAGCACCTTCCCTCCTCACACAGTTCCAGCCCTCTCTTTGTACTGGCTATCACTTACATGGTTTTCTGCTTTCTGTCAGCTGATCACAGACTCACAGAATATTAGAGATTGGGTTGATGCAGACCATGTTTTCCAGAACCGCAGCCCTGCAGGCTTTTGATGAGAATTATGATTTACACATTTTTCACCTAGACTTCAAGCCCACCACAATTGTTTGAGCTGCTACTCAGGGTTCACAACGAGGTGCAGTTCAGTCTGACAGATCACAAAACAAAGCTGTGCTGATGCAGAACAAAACCAATACATACAAGGTTTTAAGGTGCCTGCACACATCAGCCGCTGAAGAAAGAATGAAAGAACCAGGGCTCAGCATAAAGAAACTCAACACACTGAGAAAACCTGTATATGCAAGAGGCTACTGCAGAAAGGGAGGGCACTAGCTGTGCTTGTGCTGGATGAAACAAGAACTAGTGGGGAGCAATTGCAATCTGAATTTTTTCTACAGCAGTAAAGATAGCACAACAGTAGAGTAGATGGCTGTGGGAGCTAGGGAAGATTATTCTCTGGGTTATGCTAAGGAATAAACTGTGCAAAGGTTGTTTAGATGTAATTAATCCCTCTCTGGCAAGGCATTAGGGTAGTCCACAGCCTTGTGCAACATTCTTCTGGCACTTGGTCCTTCAAACTTCTGGAGTAAATGATTGGAAATATGGTGCAAGGCAGGATAAGGCCAACAGTATCACAAGACTATGAACAGCCAAAAACACATAGTGAGCAGGAATGTAGTGACAATTACTCTTTGAAGTGCCTCCAGATCCCCTTGGCCTGTCTGGGAGACAGCTGCAAACAGGGAACTCTCCAGCCACCATGTAAAATAACCTGGGTTTCAGCACCTTTAATCTTTCATCCTTTTCTCTTTTTCCACGTTGTAATCAAAGACTTTCAGTACAATTTTCTTAAGTGACAGAATACATAATGTAATTGTTGAATTTTTTAGTGACTTCACCCAGAAAATCCCCTCTCCTGTTAATCCATGTATTTCTGTTTCCAGCAGGAGCACGCTGTAGTGATGATCTCTTTTTTCACTTGCTCGGCACTTCTGTTACCCTGAAATATTTTTTTGCAGTGCATCAGAGGAAAAGTTAGCCATACTGATTGTATCACTTCTAGCTAACACTGCTTCAAACGCAGCTAGCTGCTGTCATCTGTATGTTACCCACAGAGACAGGGTTTAACAGTGTTCCTCTCGACTGTGATGGAAAAAGTCAAAGAAAGCAAATCAATGGGAATAGGAAAAATGTTTTAATTAGCATCTAAAATTTATAATGCTCTACATATTGATTTGGAAAGTCTCTACTAATTACATCTGAACCTTACAACGTAAAAAAGCCACAACACTCAACTACACTGTGTTTTAAAGCCGTGCAGAAAAAAAAAAAAAAAAAATTGCTGCTGAATAATTTTATTCTTTTAGCTCAACTTTAGTGAAGCAGCAATTTGTGTTTATGTTCTGGAATGGGAGACTCCAATCTGTGTCATCTGGATGGGACCAATGGGTGCTGTAAATGTGCTCCTCATTAAGGCAGTGTGGTTAAATGAAGGAGTGAACTCTACCATCAACCACGGCAAACTATCATGGCATCTTGCTGTGCATTAGGAACTTGGTAGGTGCAAAGTTTAATCTTCCCAAATAAATCATGATAACATACACTCAAGCCACATAAACCAAGCTAAAAATAAACAAGAAATGGATTCTATTCAATGTATATTCCAAATCCCAGTATCTGCTTCACAATAAACACTGCACAGTTGCAGAATATTAGAATCATACAATCCTAGAATAGCAAGTTGGAAGGGATCTCAAGGATCATCTGGTCCAACATTTCTTGGCAAAATCACGGTCTAGACAAGATAGCCCAGCACCCTGTCCAGCCGCATCTTGAAAGTGGCCAGTGCTGGGCAATTCACCACTTCCCTGGGGAGATTATTCCAATGGCTGATTGTCATGAACTGATTAGTTCTTTCATTAGCAGAGGTAATCAGCTTCAAACAGCTATCTACTTCCAGTAGTTACACAGTGCTTTACCTTAAATAGATACCTTTTGGAAGAGAGATACCTTGTAAAGTATGTTCTAAAGATCACCTTTCAACAGCATGCTTACATCAGCTTAGTAACAGTCGTGCTGTCTATATCAAGGGTGAGCTACAGCCCATGACCTCTCTCAGTATCTCAGGCGTCACCATGGTGCTGGCTGACACCATACGACAAGCAGTGCAGTAGTGCTTGTATGAGCTGCCATGATGGAAAACAGTGAAACATGCCTGCAGGGAGGCTGGGAAAACTTGGGGACCCATCTGCAAACCCTGGTCATCCTCCTCTGAGAGCAGAGCAGCAGGACTCCCAAGGAGCTACTCTCATTTCTGCTCATCATCTTCTGAAGGTCTTTTTCTCCTGTCAGAGAAGGCATTTGGAGGAATGGGAGAATCTGATTACTCTTTTCATTACAAAGATTGTCAGAGGAGGCAGAGAAGAGGCATGGAAGCTGTCCATGCCTATCACAGCCAAAGTAAATCAGAGTGCTTCTGAGCAACATGATAAAACCAAATGCAACATAGTCTGCTCTGTGGCAGTAGTCTGCTCGAGGCAGAAAAGACTATGCATGGTTCTGCCCCCACTCTTCAGTGGGAGCATAGCACCTCATCAGGACACACTAACAGGGAGAGAGGAGACCTCTAACATCCCTAACCTACTTTTTGTCAGGTAAACCTTGCAATAATCTGCTCTTGGGCTCTAGAAACTTCTGATGAAGTTATATTATTACATGCTAAATTGTTAATGACATACAGAGACAGAACCCACTTCAGCACTGGTGACGCTGGGGATGGGAGATACCTTCTTTCTCTGTACTGTCATCTCTTTCTGTTAATACTGTTATAAAAGGCATTTTGCAGTGCAGCTGTGGTCAATCCACACTTCATGGCTCATGTCTCACTCCTGGGCAGTTAAAACTTAACTCCCATCCTTAGGCTGCCACCTCACTGGCAGCAAAGCTGAACTGGCTCAGGAGCTCATATGTGACTAAGCCAGCCAGGCAGCATCTCCTATGGGATCATCCTACCTAGCTCATCCTACAGCCAACCACACATCACTCACTAAACTCCTTGTCCACAGCAGCTTCAGGAGCCCTAGGTGGCTGCCATCACCTCTTGTTTGTCAAACATGGTACTCCTCCTGGAGTATCTGATTTATGCCCATAGTTTTGACCATTTAGAAGCATTTACAACGTTGCTGAGATCAATGGAGCTACTGACACGTTACAGAGAATTTAGCTGGGGTTTAAGCCTCCAAAAGTACTGTGACACGCTCTGAATAAATGCTTACAGCTAGAGGGAGAGAAGTGCCAAATACCCATGCACTTGGACATGCTGGCAGCATCCACATCCCAGACAAGGAACAAGAGCATCCTGTGTGTGACAAGCAGAGTCCTGGCAATACCAGTGAACGCTGGGCATATTGGCAAGGAGAGGGTTGGTGGTGGTGTCAACTATCATAGGTATAGCAACCTCCTACTACATCTCTGTTACATCCCAACCACCAGCCAGTAAAATCATCTTGTGTCCATTGGATTATTCTTTACCTATGAGAGGGCAGCGTAAAAAGCCCTCATGTTGATGAATGTTGTGAATAACTGGTGAATATTAGGAGTTACCTTCACTCAGCAGTGGCACTTTGCTAGCTGCTAAACTATCTGAATGACTGAAGAACTTCAGAAAAAAAAGAGCAAAATTTTGGGAGTGTAACAAAAACAGAGGAATGAAATGTACCCCTAAAATTAGGGCAGCACCCTGAGTTTTACTGCTCATAAAGTCTAACGTCATTCTTCTGCCAGTATAAGAAAAATTAGGGCTAGTTTTAAAATTTCTTCCTCTCATTCAGAGTCCCAGACCCACCTGGACATGCACTTCTTGTGCCCACTTCATCCACTGCTCACAGACCAACACTAGCAACAGGCAGTGTTTAATTTGCCAGATTTTTTTTTTTCTAAATACTAGTGATAAAGGACAGGCTTTTCAAGAGATCCTGAAATGTATTTGAGTAATAACAGAAGTGGCTAGATTTTGACATGAAATGAGTATGGTGTGTTGGGCCACGAGAATCTTTGAAAAAGGTTTCCTCTGTCAGCATCTGAGCACCACAAAAAGGTCTCGCCCCGGTGCTGCAGGCAGAGAGATTTTGAAATCCATATTTTTCAAATTATTCAAAGTAAATTTGAAATGTTATGGTTTGAGGTCATCTTTAAGTAAGTGAACTCAAGCGCCATCTTTTTGTGACAAGGCTCATGCAGAGATCAAAATTGCCTCAGTCAAATTCCTGTCCCCCTGCTCAGTAATCTAATGATCACCTTCTTATTTTACAGCTTACACAGATTTATTTTAAATAGAAAGATATGACAGACAGGAAAAGAAATTAACCTATGAATTCTCTGAATTATTCTTCCCCTGTCTATCTTGACATTGCCTATTTTGTCAGAGGCACCAGGGTTGCTGGAGTCACACTTTTAATCACTTTTTGTCAGGAATATCAGGCTGCATAGCAGAGAAATGTGTGCAGTTTGCGGAAGACTGAGAAAAATAAGTAATACCTGTCTGTCATGGTGGTAAGTGAATGATAGCGTTATGTTGCTTCCCACCAAAAGTATTGTCCCAGCCATAACCAGGGCTGGATGCAGGGCTTTGTTTCCACAGTCACATAATAAAATTTAAATCAACAAGATAAAAAAATAGTATTTTCCTAAAGCCGAAATACTCCTTTAAATTCTGCTGAGGCTCTGACTGTTATTGTGCCTATTTAAGTTTGTATACATTGGCCCTGGGTTTAAGTCACTATAACAGTGATAAATCCTGGTCCTTTACACCCCCAGGAAGAAATGTAAATTTTATGCTGAGATGTGAAGTACTGAAACGCCTCTGATGGTAAAGGAGGCTCATAGGAGGAAAAGACTTACAGCCTTGCCAAGGCTCTAACAGACAACCATAAAAGCTGCTCAACAGCCCTGGGGCTGCCTGCCGACTGCCTGCCACCCAAACTGTGTCCTGGGGAGCCCTCCCCACCCTTTGCTATAGGGCAGCCAGGAAGATGAGCCCTTCTAGGCAAAAGTGAGCCTTTTCTCATGCTAAAACTGCCTCAAAATGGGATACTCATTGTGTAGTAAGTGTAGCAACCATACAACTGAAGAGGTACAGCCCTTTTTTAGGGATTTGCCTAGGATCAAACCTACAGAGACCAATGGATTATTGCTCACCAGAACTTGCATGAGCTACAGCCATCCCCATGCTTGAACAGACCCTGTAGGAGCTCCCATCCCAATGCAAGCAGGATCTTTCCCTGTGAATTAACAGCTCTGGCCCAGCCACGGTGAGATGAGCTGGGAGAGGGGATGCCCGACTCCTGCCTCTCCTCCAGCGCCCCGGCAGCCTCTGGACAGGGCCAGGCAGCCACTGGGCAGGCGGAAGCAGGACACGGAGGTGGAGGCACAATAGCTGCACAGAGCACAGCAAAGATTTCAGCCGTCACCTGTTGTCAGCAGTGCAGATTATCAGAAGTGTCATAAATGTTTCTCTGTTATCTTACATTACATACATGCAGAATCAAGATGCTGTACCTTCAATGCATTGCCTAATGTTACTTTAGGGGCAGCTAACTAAAGTTTTCTTTTCAAGCATAGATAATAGTATGAAAGGCTATGATGAAGAAAATATTACTCCATTTTTTTCCCTTTGCAATTTACTTTAATTAGTATTTGTTTCATGGCTAGAGATGCTGTGTCAATGTTATTACTGCTATTCATAGCATACAATCAATCTATATATATGGTTTCTTCTGATGGTAACATACAAATAGCCTGTTTTATGTTTTGAAAATCACTTGACTTAATTTGTAAAATGTTTGCAGATCCTTCCAGTCAGAAAAGATGGTACAAATATAAATTATTGCTTCCAAGTGCTGTTTTCTTCAAATAAGTATAGACTTTATCTAGACTCCAGTTTTTTTCTTCTTGGATATTTCTGTTGATTCTTAATCAATCTCTGTTGATTCTGTGAAAGGCAGACACTAAAGTGTAATGGTAATTATGGCCATTACAAGCACAGATAAACAGACTATCCAGTGCACAGCTTTTGTGCTTTTTAGAAAAAAACCCACTCATTCTACTTAAAACATTCATCTAAACGTGCTTTTAAATCAATTTGGCAATGGAATAATTAGTATTGTTTTCACAGCTAGCAAAATCCATTTTTTACTATCACTGCAATTTTCAGTGAACACTAATAAAATAAGTAAAATACTTGAGTGTAGTAGGTTTAGAATACATGGACACGTCTAGCTAATAGAGTTAAAATCTGTGGGCTACTTTGTGGGTTGAAATTTGAAGCTACTTCAGATGTAAAAGCCAGGTATCTGGAACTGATTTAATTGTAATATTACATCTGCCAGAGAAAAACATATTTTTCTATCAGTTCATAAGACATTTTATAGCATGTAATCAACTGTGCATGAAGTTCGACAATTTCTTACCTACAAAGGCTTGAATTCAACTCCCAAAGCACACTCAATTACTACATAATGTGGCAACAAGTCATTTCTGGAATCACTCTCCTGTACTTTAGGATTAAATTCAACATTAGTACATTCCCCACATGCTGCAAAACAAAAACTGTGTAAAAGATGGTAAATTCTGCAGTTTAGCCCAAGACAACAATTAAAATAATAAACCAAAGCAAAATTTATTGTGTGTTGAAAACTACCTTTCAGATCACTCGAGAGGATACAAGTCTG
>JAVSBS010013789.1:85847-118916 GCA_033124195.1 Coracias cyanogaster | reverse complement strand
GCAGGCTGGGGGGGGGACCCCCACATGGAGGGGGGGGGTCTTGCCTCCTCCTTCTGCCTGCTAGGTATTGGTTTTAGTGGTTTAATGCATTTCTGGTTTTTTGGGGTGTTTTTTTGGGGGGGGGAGTGGGCTTAGAGAGCTTTCTGCGTTTTTAGGAGTTGGGACAGAGGGAAGCTGAAAACAGGGAAAAGTTCTTGGGATTGTAGGGAATGCTGGGGTCCTGGCCAAGGAGGGGGAGGCTGTGGGGCTGCGCAGGGCAAGCTGAGGAGGGTCCGCTGAGTGCCAGCCTGGGCCAGGGACAGCATGGAGGGTCCCAGATGGCTGCTGTGGGACCGTCCCAGGGGAGCAAGGTGCGGAGGGACAAGTCTGGGAGGGGAGGGATCAGAAGGAGGACTTTATTCTTCCGACTGCATCGGTCCCAGCGGAGGAGGGGAGCGGGCAGGGGCCGGTGGCCCTTCCCCGGCTGTCTCCCCTGCGCAGCGCAGACGCTCCGGCCCTTTGGAGAAGCGAGAGTCGCCTTGGGGTTTGTTCCGTTCTTTTTGGCGTTTGCGCTTCCTAGAGCAAGCTTGGCAACTTCAGCAAACTTAACTCCTGTGCTCTTTGTACTTTTCTTGGTTATCTTGATTAATTCGGTGCCTTATTATTCGTCCTTCCATTTTTCTGTGCTATGCAATAACTGCTACTCTTCCTCTTTATTTCATCCCAGTCTTTCCTGTGTTGTTTTCTTGTCCTAATTTGCCAATTTCCCCTCTCCCTCCTTAATTCTATCTGTTTTAGAATTTCTGAAGCCTCTACTTTTCCACTTTCTATTGTCACTCGTTCTCTTCTTCCTGGGTCCTTTCTACCTATACTCTTGCTTGCATTTCTCATGAAAAGCTCTTCTTGCCAGGATCTTTCTTTTCATGCATGCGTAGATAGGCTCAGGTTTTTCCTGATGTGAAGCAAACATAAAAGCTTATTCTCATCCCTCTTCTAAAATTATTCTTCTGTGATCTGCCTTACACGCATGTTACGCAGACAGCTTCCAGCAAAAATCTTTGTGCATCCACCAATATTTACCATCTCCTTTCTTCTTGTCTTTACCTCTGTGCATATGTCTGTTCCAAAAGCTTCTTCTGGTTCTTCTCCCTTGTCTTTGGTGTGGAAGTTTGTTCTTTCCCCTTTCCCCAAGTCTAGCTGGGCAGATCCAACACTGTACTTCACACCATTATTCTCTCCTGGGCAAAGTACTCAAACTTTTCTCTCCACTCCTCATATTCCCCTTCCCAACGAAGCAAAAATTTGCTGTTGGTGCTTCTCATGGAGTGGCACAGCAGGAGTACCAGCGTAGACAAGTGTGGGTTTGGCTGCGTAGGCTTGCTCCTGGCTGGGCCCAGTGTCACCAGTGGTGCTCCTTGCCCGAGCCCTGGCTGCGGTAGCATTCTGCTGGTGGAGGTGCCATAGAGGGACACTGACCCAGGGCTAAAGGAGGAGATCAGTTCTCTCCTCCACCATCCTGATATGGTTCCTTCAAAAGGGTTGACAACTTTTATTTTTGCTACTTGGAGCTTTTTTATCGACTTACTCTTTTCATGAGTTTTGAAATACCTGCCAGGGCAGTTGAAGTGCCTTTATATTACGTTCCTTTCCTGTCGCTTCAGTGCTTTTTGTAATGTAAGACTGTACAATGTGTAGAGAAATATGAAAGCCTTTTCCTTAAAGCATTGAAAGTTCAAGAGTGACCGCATCCAGCTTGATTCTTCTGTTACACTCCAGCTTGGTGATGTTTTTAAAGTGAAATGCCATCACCAGGCTTTGCGTTTAGGATGTGTCTAAATCTGTGAAGAAATATGTGTTTGAAATTACCCAGAAGAATGTAGCTTTGTATTTGTATGTTTTATTTCCCTGGGTGGTGCAGCAGAGTTACTGTGCTGAACTCACACTTTTCCTCTTCTTTGAACAGGTCAAAACATGGTTGTTGGGAAAATGGGATGCTCGCCAAGGAAGTCAGTCTGTGATGGGTGCCATATTGCATTATTCCTTGAGTGGTGGAATACAGCTTGGGATTCTTCAGGGCTGGTTAACGTGGTACAAACAGCACTGTACAGCTGCTGAACGTCTTAACCATTTGGATTCATAAATAACTTACCGGGCTCCTGGAAGAAGTGGAAGAGCCTCTTGCCAAAACTTGAGGATATTGTGCAAAAGGCTGCTGAGACTCGGTTGGATTATGTCGCCATTTGACTTGGAGGTCCTGCAGCTGATGAAAGGTATGCTTCTCCCCCGTTGCACAAATCCTGTATCTCGTACATCAAAATGCTAAGTGCGTCGTCTTTGTTTTAAACAAACTTGCTTTGTAACCTTTTATTTTTTTGGTCTTTGCCTTGCTGCTGACGCCTACCAATAGTTTTGAGTGGTGTAATCACGCCAGAAATGCCTTACTAATAGCTTGGCAATGTTTATGTCTTAAATGTGGAAGAAAATACCGAACGTGAAAGTATTTTCATTTTCAGAGGTAACTGGTATTTTCAAAGCAATGACTTCATTGAGTATAGGAGAGCTTAGCAGCTATAGAAAATCAGACTAGTTAACTTTTAAGAAAAATAGGTTGAAAATAATTGAAACAAAGCATTTTCCACAACCGCAACCTTCCAAATAGCTGATTTTGTTTGAAAACGTGTTACTATTTTGGGTTGAACTCAAGAAAACAACCTTCTATTATTTAACCTCTTTTATTCCAAAGAGCAAGAAAAATCTTACGGATGGCCAGTATAGGGGAGAGTGCAAATACAAGTATTTCACTTAAAAATTCAAGGAATTCTTTTGTTTCATGTGTGTTTTAAAGTTTTTTATTTAAGGCTTCTTGCAGAAACTCTTTGCATCCTGAACGTCCTAGTACTGTGAAAGTCTACTGAATGCAGACAGTGCCCAGTTTTGTTGTTATCGTATGAGATAAAGGTACAAAAATGGAAAGAAAACTAGTGGAGAAAACAAGCTGTGAAAGAGTTATTAACAAAACCCAAATTATTCTCGAATCTAGATTGTTAATCCAGTGGTGAGGAAAGCGAGCCCCCTAGTTAACTATGAAAACTGAAAAGCAAATTTTAAAACCCATCCTTTTATACTTTTGTGCACTTCTGATTTATAACTGAAAATGAATGACATGAAAATACTTGGTTTTGCTGCTTATTTGAGCTCATTTGATTGGTTCCAGCCTATACCATATGTAGGGCAGAGAAGTACGCGTAATCCTAAGAAAAGTGCTGAGCTGGCTGGCCTACTTTAGAGCAAAATAGAAATCTGAACGAATAATCGCTTGTTATCCTTTCCAGTTGTAAACTGTAAACAAGAAACAACACAGTCTTAATTTCCTTGTTCTGACTGTGTTTAAATAAAGACCAACTCTTAAATCTTCTTCATTATCGAGGATAAGCTTTTAAATGTACTGAACACAATTAACGTACATTTAGATTTCCACGCTTAATATTTTCCTACATTTATACTATTTTTGAACTTTGTTTGACTTAAATTACCCATATGAAAGTCTTTATTCCGAAGTCTCAAAAAAGAAAGTCTTAGGCTGTTTGTGGAAACAGGAAAAAAGGAATAATAAAAGGATTGTGCAGGAAAAAAATGTTTAGAGCTGCTATCTAGCATCATCTTGGAAAAGAAGTCCAGTCATTTCGTTCCTGTATTTAAAGGAAACCAAAACTGCAATCCTTCTTCCTTTCTGTGCTGATTTTCTTCTTGTTCAGTTACTTCTCAGGCACATGCTGCTTTTTAAGAAAACTAAGCTGGACAGAAAAGGTATCCCCGTGAAAGCCATTTATTTACCTCAGTACTGAAAACTGAAGTGAATTTTTATTTATAGTTAATGAAAATAAAGACAGCACCTTATTTTACCTTAATCTGAGAGTTTGTGTAGATTAACTTTCATCATTACCATCGGATTCAGGATATATTATGTGAATTATTGGATATATTTCTGTTTGTTTATTCCTGGAACATTTCAAATGTTAATAACTTGGTGACAAAACTGTTAACATGTAAAGAGGGGGAAATACAATTTATCTGTCTTCAAGTTTCTTTGGACTATTTCTGATAAAATGAAAAGAAGCATTCTCATATTTGGAGATAAGATCTGCAGAAAAAAGGAAAAGTAGGGCCAGCTAGGAAGCGTTGAGTAGTTCCCAGCTGGTAGGTGTGCTGCATTGGTGGGAGGTGAGACCCTTGCAGGGCTTTCACAGAGACAGAAAAATTGCTATTTGCAGGTCCTGGCTGGAGTGTCCATGTACCTTTCTCCTGGAAGCTGTCTCAGCAAAAGGAGCAGCGATAGCAGGTGATGCAGTAGACGGAAGGAGGCTGAGATGAAGGCTGAATGTTGTAGGGAAGGAGCAACACCTGGGCCCTGGGAGGGGCAATGGGCAACACCTGCCTTAACTGGGGCAGACAAGAGCCCTCCTGCCTTCAGTGGGGGCTGGCTGTCGGGAGCTTGGGAGCTGCTGCTTCAGAGGAGGGTTTAAGGTATGTGAGCCCTAACGCTGTAGCTCTAAAGTGTGTGGAAATGGTTGTTCCTGTGATTTGTCTATGGTTACAACTTGCTTGCTCTGCTTGTGACTGTCCTGGAAGGTGATGGAGGTTCTTGTAGGTGTTCAGGACAGTATGGGGCTTGGGAATGAGCTCTGAACTGCTCAGAAACTTACCCTGGGATGTGTGATTTGGTGTGTAAGCTGATAGCAGAATTTACACCTAAACCAAATCCAGACAGTCTGGGCAGCAATTTCTCGTTTGAACGGTGCTTTTGGTTAAGATGGTCTTCTAGCCAATATACTTTGATGCATGACAAAGCGTCTCACGTCATGTAACTGAGGTGAGAGTAACCACGGGGATGTCTTGGGCCAACAGAGCACGAGGGCAGAAGAGATTTAATAAGCTGCAAGGAATGATTTTACAGCATGTTGTGGGTAGGTGAACTGCAGTGTCGGACTTGTGCGCTGTGAGGAATGGGCAGAGGAGAAAATGGCAGGTGTTGTAACTTGGTAGCTGATGGAGGAGGTGCTATATGGAGTACTTTCCTATCAACAAACATCTAGGAACGTAGAAAGGAAAATGTGGTAAGGACTTTATTTCTTTGATTGTTCCTTCTTTTCAGTTGAAATGTGTTTTAGGGAGGCATGAACTCCAGAGTTCCCAAGTGAGGTAGAAATTTCTGGAGACCTGTGTAGGCCTCACAGTTTCCTGATATAAAATGGAGACAGGGATGCTTTCCTGAGGGCCTGCTGCCTTTTGCCCCTGCAGTGAAAGGCCCTGCTCCTGGCAGTGCAGGACAAAGGAGCTTCATCCTCTGCAGGCTTTACCAGAGCTTCCTCCTCAGGATGCAGAGGTAGTTTAACTCTTTAGTAAAATTTCACGAGAAAGCTTTGGGTAATACAATTGTTAGTCCCTGAAAGGGCTCCCAAATAGTCCGAAGAATGTTGTGCAATTATGAGGAGGATGGTATGCTAAGTAGTGACTTTGTGCTCTTCACTGAGAAGGTGAGGTACAAGCTGTAGGACAGGGCATATTTCTAGAACAGAGCTGTTTTTGTAGCTTTGGTTGCACAGAAAATAGTATTGATAGCAGTGTCTGGGTGTGGGGTTTTTTTGAGGTGTGTGGTGGCTTTTTGTTGTTGTTGGTTGTTTGTTTTCCTCAATGCTGGTTGAAGCTCCTGTGCTTAATCATAACTTCATGTAGTCAAAATTGTAATTACAAATGACATTTCCTTTTTTATTTCTTTTTCACTTGTTTGTCATCTTATCAGGTAACTTGATGCACAATACTCTTACAGAATCAATGTAAGCATTGGAGTATGCTTTGTTTCTTTTTAGCCTGTGTGAACAAATCTTGTGAGAGAGGTAGAAGAAGGTCAACCAAGGCTGGAAGGAGAGAGTTGCCACTTGAAATCTAGGGGTGGTGATGGGGCTGTACACTCTTCCTTCCATTTTATTACAGTTACGATTGAGAAATACTTTCATGAAAACTTAAAAGGATGTTTCCAACGTATGAGCTGCTTTCTGTAAAATGCTATCAGTGATGTCAGGACAGAGGCATATGGTGTCTGGGATGGTTTTCTTTCTCTTGATGGGATTTCTTTCATCTAGCAAGAAGCTTTCCAACTCACTAATGGATTCTTTTTTCTTTTTTTTTCTTTTTTTTCCACTTGCATTGTCATAACATGAATTTTGTCACAAACTTACTTGTGAAGCCTGACATAGGGTGCTATTGTGCTTGCTACCTTGACTTTTCCTCGATTTAAAATGCATAGACGTTGTTTGGGTTTGGTAGAGGGAAATAGATAAGATAGGGAGATTAAGAATATTTTAACACGAAGTTAATAGTGGTCTTTGTGTGAGGGCAGGGACTGTGCTTCCCCTGAAAGGTTATGAGACTACTGCAAGTGTGGATCCTGTCTTTGTATCTATGAATATTGTAGATTAGTAAGAACATAGTGCGTTTAATTCTCTACAAAGTAGAAAGAAGAGAAAAATGCCCATACCGAGTCTAAATGTCCATGCTCCTGCTAAAAATAGTAAAGTGGTTACATTTTTTTTATATGTAAAAAAGAAGCTACAGTTTTTCTATTTAGGAACAATGTTGCCACTTTGTGATGTTGTAAAATGCCCCGTATTTTGATACATCTTAAATGCTCCATTATAAATTTTTTTGGTCACTTTGCTGTGTGTGGCTATTTTTATTTTAATTGTTCCTAAAACATTTTTTACATGAAATGAGTTAAGTCCTGCACAGGGAGGGGAGTGTGGTATTGCTCTGGGTGTCGACATTACTTCTCCTTCAGAGATAAGGAACAGAAGTGAATTAGATCCACCAACATTTGCATGGGATTCCTCAGAGGCATGGGGGGCAGGTGGGTGTGGAGAGGGAAGGCACATGGTTGTCATAAAACTTAATAAGCGTGCGATGGGAGCGGGTATTCTGGCCTGATAAGGATGGAGACTTGCTTGCTTGTGAGCCAGCGATGATTGGTGGGGCACCTTGAAAAGGAGGGATAGTTGCTAGTGATTGATGCAAAGAAGGAGGGAGAGGTGGATTTTTTGAGGAATGAATGAGAAGCTGTTTGTCATAATTTATGCATCTGGAGGCCTGCGCCATCAGAGCATTTCTAATGGGGAAAAGATGGTGAAATCTTTAAATGGCCGTAGCATAGGTTATAAATATCTTAGAGATCAGTAGCATTGGCTTCTTTATGGTGTATGATAAAACTGTTTCTGTTTAATGACGTTCAAGGAAACAAAGTTAACCTTCGCTTTGCATATTTTGAATTAATTTTGCTCCCAAAATAACTGCAATCTTCAGTAGAGGATACAAGTTAGCTGCTTCTGTTTGACTCTGCAATACTGTGCAGGGCAAAAATTCATTTAGGTAAGTGGTCCAGGAATTCCATATGTTGTTTTGAGATTATCTTTGAGCTGCCACGCAAAGTCTCACCTCGTTCAGTTATCTTTAAGAATTTGCAAATGGATTTTTGGTTGGTATTAGTGATGCTCTGTGCATATGCTCTGAAAATAATAAAAGTTGTGATGGCTCCAGAATACCTAAGAGGCGCCCTGGGTTATACAGCAAACACTGAGGTGTATCGAAGCAACTTGCTGCTTTTGTGCAGGCTGGTGTAGCGCCACTCAGGGCATTAATTTAGGTCTGCAAGTTACTTTGTAATAGTGTTACTGGACTTGATCTGTTAATTGTTGCTTCTCAGCTGAGTTTGCGTATGAGGTGGCTTCATCTCCGCTGGAGCTGACTTGAGCTGGTGGTAGCTCCGGGGGACCTTCTTTGTGGGGTGTGAACATTGACTCAGTTGTGCTTTGTAGAGAGGCTGGTGTTTAAGCTTGGGCTTCAAGTCTTGGAGACTTCAATGGTGTTGCAAGAGGCGTTCTTCCCCTTACAGAAAATGTATAATCTTATTGGTAAAAAACAGAAGATAAGATAGATTATGAAAGGTGCATTGTCGCTGGGTCTTAAACTTCCCATATTCCAAGTTTTATGAGGCAATATAGGCAGTAGCTTCATTCATTTGAGCTCCTGGACCTGTGGAGCATGTTCAAGTGTGGGTCCTCACTGCAAAACAGACATTGGAAGGAAGGGTGGTTCTGGATTATGACTTCTTTTTCAGCGCCTTGCTTTTTTGTGTGTATTGAAATTCATTACACTTGCAAAAGGAGGAATGAAAGAAATGTAATTCTGAACCCAAAAGCTTGTTCTTTATCATGTAGATACCTTTCATCTTCCGGATTTGTATACATTATTTTTATAGTCTTAAATCTATGCATTGTATGGCTTTATCCGTTTAAAGCTTTTTTTTTTTTTTTGCATATAGTTGAAATTTATGTCCTAGATCATGGCTTGGTTTGTCAGATTTGGATTAACTGCCGTTTCTTCTTTTCAAATAGCTTCTTTTCCATGGTATCAACACCTGATATTTAAATATTATCATCCATCTTCAGGAGACTTTGATGCATGAGCATTTCTAGCCTAATTTAGTTGATGATTTGAATGTGTTGTGAAAAACTTTGTTTAAATTGAGCGAAAAGTTGAGTGATTATTGCTTTTAAAGCATAAATGGGAGCACAGCTTGCAAAAACAAATTAGCTGTCTGGGTAAAAATCTATATTGTCAACTTAGTTACTCTCTGTACATCAGCAATGGGAATTAGCTGGAGAGGGTTTGATGTATATCTCCTGCAGGAATTCTAGCAGTTGGGCAGTGGAGGAAGGGGGCTGTAAATGAGTATATGCTCATGCACTTCACCTAGTAATAGGACTGAAAAGGAAGTTTTAAAGGCACCAGTAAGAGAAAGTTGCTCCCTCTCCTCAAAGAAATAGACCATTTGCTTAATGTCTGTTGAGATTGGTTTTGGACCACAGAACGTATCTAGATGCCAGATTAATTAGACGCTTGTTTATTTCAAATGTCTTAGTTAAATTCATACTTAGCACTTTCATTTTATATATTTTAGTGTATCACAGCTTTAAACCAACACCTGTAATATTTTCAGCAGCCAATTTGAGGTATCCAGTGCACGTTTTTCCTGCGTAACAACCAACGTTTGAGCTGCTGTGTCTAAAGCCAGCCGTCTAGGTCAATTTTCAGCAGAGTCAAATAACAGTAGCTATTGACTCCAGTGGTGATCTGGACCACTGGGGTTTTTGGAGAAGCAGATCAGACACCAGAGCTTCTCTCTGTGTTTGTGTGTATACAGGTACATTACACGCTTGTATTTGAGATATAAATATATACACAGATGTGTAGCCATGCATGCCACCCAGTCCAAAACCAAAGGTGTGGTGCCTGAGGCAGGTCTCACGAGGGAGACAAATGTGGTTTTTCCCCTACTCTTTGAAGCAGTGTCTGGTGCATTCCCAAATCTTGCTTCCGTCATCTTGTGTCAACGGTCTTTTATTCTGTTCCCTTTTGTTTTTTTGGTTTTTTTTAGCTACTCAAAATGAAATGTGTACCCTGCTCCAGTACACCAGTTTCTTAAAATACATCCTGTGTGTAAATTCTGATGAATCAGAAAACATAATGGAAAGGTGTCTATAGAATTAGTAGTGATCAGGCGTGAAAGAATTCACTGTAATCAGCGGTAAAGCAATTTATCTCAATCTCAGCTATACTGCTCACTCCTCCTCCCCCAAAAAGACACCGCTGAAAATCAGCAAGGCGTATCTGAAGTGGAGCTATGACAAGCATGAAAGAAATAGATGGTTTGTTTTTTTTTTCAACTGGTAATCAATCTGGCTTAACTCTGTAGTGTATGTATAATGTACATATATATGTACGTAGCTATATATGTTGGTTTGGTGGAATTAATGGCTTTAAATTATGCACAGAGTAATACTTGAAGTGGCTAGAGGAGGTGTGTGCGCATAGATATATATATTTATATATTTCCTTTTAACATCTTCAGTAAGAATTGTTGTGAATGCCACCAAAACGGTGTGGAATGTTACTTGTTGAGGACTTCACACAGGGTAGATGTATTAGCGGCTCTCTGTTTGAGACAAGGGAGAGGATGTTTGCAGAGGAAGACCAGAACCATTCCTGGATTGATTTCTTTGCATTTGCAAATGCAAAGAAATCAATCTATTGCTTTGACCTTGGATTGCATGTCGCGGTTGGAATAGCTTTTTGCCCGGAACACTATTGCAAAAGGCAGTGAGTTAAGATATGATGGATCAGAGTTAAGAGTAGGACAGAATAGAGACAGAATAAGAATTCTTTTGCAGACTTATGTGTTTGAGATTGTTGCCCAGGTTTACACTTCTTAAGCCTTTTCTTCAAGTGTTGGTACAGTCCCATGAAGCATAGCTGGACTGTCCGAGAGCATATTCTAGACACTGAAAAAATGTCTGTAGCATTATTAAAAATAAGGATTTGCAGACACACTGTGGTCTGGTCTCTGAATGTGAAGGGGAAGGGACTCTCTGGTTTGTTGCTCTACCGTATCAGAAATGGTGTATCTGAGAGATGGCTGCTGAAATAAAGCAGTGTATATTCCAGGCTTCTGGTTGCTTAGTGTGAGTAGTGCCGTGCAAACAGCCCAGGAATTGCCGGGAGCCATGCTGTATATAACATTTTCCCTTGTTTTCTACCATGGGCAGTAGTTTATGGCCATGATTTGTGTAAGAGCAGTCAGGTGTCTTTATTCTTACTTTTTTATTCTGAATGCTTCCAGGCTGAGGAGAGCTACGAAGTAGACCCTGTTATTTCAGGTCAGTGCCTGGATTAACTTCTTGGCAAAAATTTGTTATGGATCATATACTGCCATCACCGCAGAACACAGTAAGTGAAATAGGGTATCTCTAGTTCTGCCTAGGTGAGATCAATTTCTTCTACAAAAAACAAAAATAGAATCTCTGTGGAGAGGCAGGGGTTGAATGTAGTATAATAACCACTTGCCAGAAAGATGCCTGATAGTAGTTAGCTTTTGAGGGAGATGCAGCCACTTGGCGTGTGTCTAAAGAGAACCAGTGTGCACACAGTGGAAGAATATTGGCATATCTGTTGGACAACAAAAGTTGTTGTATTTTTTAGTGAGTTTTGACTTAATCCACCTCTTGCCTTGGTGCTCAAAGATGAGAAATGCCGACTCTAAGGAATATTGCCGTGAACAGTTGATGCCTGTGTTTGGATGTAGGGCCATACTTGTATCTCAGAGCTAGTAAAATCTATAGGCATTGCTGTCTGTCTTGTTTTTATTTCCCCGAGTGGGAAGCAGAACAAACAATTTGTTAACCATAATAGAATATTTAATTTTTCTTATAATTTTTGTATGATTCATGTCTTGTCTTGGTTCTCCAGTTCTTGGATCTAAAATTGCTACTTTAGCTGCCACATGCTTTATGTTGAAATTAAAACAAGTAGAAATAGTATTTTTAAAAATTCAGCGTAAGAATTCTGAATCAGTTAATACTAATTTTGAAATGAAATCTCATACTTCAAGGGTCAAAGTCTTTCATTTGGGGAAAATTACCAGTATAGAAGCTTTCTGTATCTTTAACAGAAGTGGTCTCTAATTTATGCTTGATTCTTCTGCTAGGTTAATGTTAATTAGTTTAAGATATCACTCATAAAAGATGTCATAGTTGAGTCATTGTGTAGGTAACAAATCTTGCGCTGGCTAGCGATGAAGAAATATTACCTCTATTAAAACCTACACTTAAAGCGGGGAGTCAGTAAGGACTCATGACATTTTCCAGTCATCCAGCTTAATGCATTTTAATGCCTTCAGTGGTGTGAGGTTTTTTTCTTGGGGAAGGGTGGGGTGTGAGGGGGATAAGTAAGTGAGGCAGAGCTTTTGGATTATGCAGTACACTATATAGTGTAGCCTGTGCCAAGTGAGAAACCCGGTAGAAACACTGGCTCAGGCTGGAATTAAGACTGGGTACGCTAACGCCAGTTTAACCCTAAAAAGAATCTGTCCAGTGTTGAGTTGCTCAAGGAAAGCATATATACAGTGGTAAAAAAAGCTAAAAATCTCCTTATAGTTGGAACCTGAGTAATTTGATATTAAGAACACAGCTAAACATTTACAAGCATGCATGCTTGTAATTAAGTAGTTTCATCCATCTCTGCTCTGAGAGATGTGTTGGAACTGGGCCTATGGAAGGTAAATTTCAGTTGTAATTGTGGAGTGGTATGTGTGACTCTATTATTATAATTATTTTCCTTCAAAATAATCCCCCAGCCTCTCAGAGGAGGGGATGGTGTGGTGCTGCCAACACAACCGTGAGCCTGCGCTGAGTCCTCGTTACCTGTTATAGGTGTTCCAGGGTACGCAACCTGCTAGGCAAGCCAGTCTCACCACATCTTGAACAAAAAGAATGCTTCCTATGTTTATTTCTTTATTTAAACCATCAGCATCTGGGCAGCAACAAACAATTGAGTATGAGTTTGAGAGTGCTGGTGCTTCCTCTGCCTGAGGAAGCCTGGATGAGCAGAAGGTTTCAGGTCTTGAGGGTCGGTGGAGTTTCACTTGAACAGCACAGGCAGGCATCCTCCAGAGACAAGGACTTTGCATCAGGAAGGTTAATGTAAAACTTCTTAGACCTCCTCTGCTCTTAAAGGCTCCTACGCACTTACACGGCATAGGAGCAAGGCAGTCCTTCCAGTATGTAGCAAAGAATGTCTGAAACTTCAGAAGGCACCCACCAGTGCATCTCAGAAATCATCAACCAACCAAGCAGGTACGTTTGTTTGCAAATTGTGTGTTTGTTTCCCTGTGGAGTAGGTTGCTGTGGCTTTGTGGCCAGGTAGAGCTGATGAGGTTGGTCTGAGAAAAGGGTTACCACCTCGTAATAAAATGCAAGCGAACAGCCAGCATGTTCTACCATCTGAATGCTGGAAGAAACTAGGTTATCTCTTTAATCTTTTAAGTATCCCACTAAATTCAGTGTCTCAGATCTGAGAAGTGGCAGCTCTGCAGCAGGTGGAGCTGGAGGAAGGACAGGAGTGATGATGTTCTGCCTCCTTTCAAACTGTGTGAGCTTTTAAGCTCCTTTGGACTATTTGTGCTTCTGTTCCCCAGTAGAAAGTGGAGCTGGTGATTATTTGTTTCGGAGTGAAGATTCAATGAAGTGTGGTCATAAAAATGTACCATGCTTTGACATTCTGCTTTGCTACTGCTCATAGCACTGACGTGTTTGTTGAGTGTCTCAGCAAAGTTCGATGTGACATAAGACAACTCTCTCTTTGAAGTGGCTGGAGTCTTCAATGTATCTGACTTCAATGTGGGACACCAACCTTTTAATGAGATACTCGCTATTGTCTATGTAACTATGAACATTGGGTTCTCCTTTAACTGCAGGAGACCTCTTTCTATGAACAGGTTTATGCTCTTAAGGTGCTGTTTTCCTGAGATGGTTTTACTTTTAGCTTCCTTAGACATTTGCTCAGTTATTCATTTGCAATTAGAAATTCTAGTTACCACAAGAGTTGAAAAATTGTAGCAAACGAGCGACTTCTTTCTGAATTTGCTTCTTGCCTCGGATTTCCATTAAGCTTTCAGACTTCCTTTAATTTTAACCATGAAAACTGAATATATTAAAGTAATTTTATTAACATCAAAAGGCTTCAAATTGTTCACGTGTAGCTCTTAAAATTTATAAAGCAGCAGTTTAAGACTTTGAAATTCTTAACAGATGCTCAGCATGTTCTCAGTATTTGAGCTTAAAGCAGAAAGAATTTAACTCAATTATAATAATGTAAACCTTTCCCCTTTGCTTTGCATAATTAAATATTTTCATTTACATAGCACAGAAGTTTAACATTCCAAACAGGGTAGATAAGCAGAAGAAAAAGGCAGAGAAAGATGCATCTTTGATGCATGCAGAGTAGCAATGTGCTTGCTGGTAATCTTACTGCGCTTATTATTAATAGCTTCAACTAGAAATCCATATGCAAATTCCTGTGAATATGGATTGTATTTAATGTGTGATTATTATTATTTTTTTCTTTAAAAATTAGATGCATCTCCTGAAATACTCAGTAAAGTACCTCGAGAACTGAGGCAGGAATCTCAGTACCTTGATATCCTTGATATCTTCTTTTGCCTCTTATTTTAAGATATTAATTAGTGGAACAGGTCTGGGGAAAAAACAAGATTTCCCTTTGTTTGGACGACTTAATGTGGGTGCACGAGATGGCTTGAGCGTGCTTGTATGGGAGTCTGTGATCCTGTATGTCTCTGATTTACAACTGCTGTAGGAAAAACTATGCTAGAGGTGGTTATTACTATCACTTTGAGTAATGCTGTGTATCAGATTCACCAGCCGGCTCTCAGAGTAGTATCTCCATGGTATAATGTGAAGCATCAGATGTTTTGAGGGCTACTGAATAGAGCCAAGATGTGCAAATAAACAGCTGCGCTTCTTTAAACTACTGCTGTTTGTCATGTCCCTACCAGCAAAATGTATCGGGCTGAAATGAATCTTTGCTATGTTTCTGAAGAAATTTAGTACAGCTTGCATTGGCTGTTTTATTGTCACACTTTAATCTTCTCAGAAGTGAGAGGATCAGTGATGTTCCCCTACAGTAAAGTGAAGCACTTCTGATTCTTATGCTCCTAAATTCTTAAATTATGTTATATATTATGGATTATGTCAAGCAACATGTGATTAAATACAAGTGTGTAAAATAAGACAAAAATGAATGTTTTTGCAGTGCCTTTTGGTTTGCTTGCCTGGAAGTTTGAGGGTATATGGCTTGGTTGAATGTCATACATCAAAGCAGGTTGGAGGTCTGGTTTGATTTTGGTTTTGCATTTATTACACGCCACAAATCTGAAATTCTAAGTGCTAACACATAGGATAAATACAAAAATTCCGTACATTAGAATTAGGAGAGGATGTACTTTTAGACAAAGCTTAGATTACAATAAAAACTGTTTTCAACATACAGATTTTATGGCATGTATCAAAACACAAAATACAGCAGAAATCCAAGTAACTATGCATGCATTGGGGGTAGAGGACCTTAAAAGAAACTAGTGCACTTATCTTTGGGCTTTTGTTCACATTTCTTGCAGGGATCCTTTGTTGATGAGCTTTGGGAAATTGTTTCATGGCTACTTTCTGGGTTTTTCTGTCAATTGTCTGGGTTTCTTCCATTTGCAAATAGATTTTTTCTTTTTTTTTAATTTTTTTTTCCCTAATGCATTACAGAAACCCTTGTCATCTTTTTTTTTTTTTTTTGCCTTGTTTGGTAAGGGTGAAGATAAGAGAGCAGGATGTATGTGAAAAATAATGAGAAATTAATTTCCGATGTAGGAAGAATTCATGTCCTTAAGCTGCCTCTGATAGCCATCCTTTTAATATAATGAGAGTGGATGTTTGCTAAATAAAAATCCAAGAGTGTAGACTACTTGCTTAAAGAACAAGTGAAGCTACAAGGCTCTTATTAACTTTGATTTTCATATAATCCTAAAAGCTTGTAACAATACATGTGCTCTCCTTTTCTTTTTAGTCTCTAACATTGATCATTAGGGAGTGCTTGTGCATCCTAAGAAAGTCTTTGCGACCTCTAATCACCTTAAAGCTAATTTTATTGGTGGAAATGTAATTGGAGGCTGAGCGTGGTGTTCTTTCACTTTTTCCTTACTGCTCTTTTTGCCTTACCTGTTAGTTATTTTGCCAGTTCTCTCTTCCGCTTTTTCTTCGTTAGCCTTGTGCTACATCTCTGAAGGGTCATGAGAAGTTTGCCTAATGGAGTAGCTGCTTACCTTGAAAAGCCAGTATTGTTTAGATTTTTGAGGTGTTTTGATCCTTAGGAGAAAAATGGGTTTGTTTTGGTTTATATTAAGTGTAGAGAATGTATTGGAGAAGTGTCAGTGTTGTAGTCAGATGAGAGAAGTTGCTGTTGTATATGAGGAGTAAATGTGCTTCTATGTGTTTTGGTTTCTTAACCGGCTGTCCTACGTGTGTTGCCTTCCAGCTGGTTCCGTGTTATATTCTCTCTGGCTCTGTTTCTGTTAATTTACAACTGGTTTTTACTACACTGGAGGCCTCTGTTTGAGGTGAGATGGGGAATTGTTTCAGTATATGAAGTTAGGCATTTATCTAACTGTGTGTATGTGGTAGGATTTGGTAGTAAGAGACCTGTACGTAGAAGATGGGGAAATACCTTTCTTGCTTACCGGATTTTGTTCACAATTAGCTTATGCTATGTGGGTTAATTTATTACTAGAGTAGTGTATTGCTGCTTTCCTAAGCCTTTCTCTCTCTCTTCCTTTTCCTATTATTGACCTTGTTGGAGACTCAAAGTAATTGTAGTACCTGTATCTTATTTAAAAACTAAACAAAAACCCCCCATACCTGACATGCTGAAAATATTGGAATATTAGGCCTGGGAGTCCCTGGAGCACAACCGTTTATTTGTGTGCTATGTGCACCTCTTCCTAGGTTTTTGTCCAAAGGTTTAGGGGCTGTCTATGCACTTTCCACTTCAGGTCATTAGCGATTTGTGGATGATTTGGTCTAAGTTTAACTATTTGCTTGTAATCTCTGGGGATTAGAATTCCTAGATGTTTTAATACCAAGGACGGTTGTTAGAAACTGCGGTGAATAAGCAAGTCCTGATTTATGTGCATTAATTAATCCTAATGCCTGGAGCTTGTTCCAGTAAATCCACACATCTGGGTGAGTGTCCAAGGTTTTCAATGAGTTCTTATAATTTAGGTATTGACCTTTGAGGGTTGGAGACTAGAATCAGGGTATCATCCATATAAAACATAATTCTTCTGTGGGACCTATTTTAGTATTTGTTAGTCTCTTAGACCATGGCTCTGATTATGTCAAGGAGGGGCAGGGTGAGCAGACACTCTTACTCTGTTCTTGCTTGCGAGAAGACGATTTTGGTTTTTTGGAATGCAGTTTGAAAAGCAGACACTCCTTCCCTCTCGTTTCCCCTCCTCCTCCGCCCCGGCATTTTAATCCAATTGAGAGATGGTCAGTGTATCTCATTTTGCTAAGGACTCTGATGGGATAATCTCAGGTAACCCGACCATAAGCTCTTTTCAGCATCTGGCAATACCACTGATGAGTGCTGTGATACTGCAGGTGACTTGATGTGCTTGAAGTTGCCTGGTCCAGCCCTGAGTGCAATAAATCTAACCTGATGTTATTTGGGTAATTTTGAATGCAAATGTATTCACCTTGAAATGAGGGTGGTAGTGGAGGAAGCTTTGCTACGGAATCTCTCTGTGGTGAGATTTTGGCTGCACACAGGAGGAGTGAAGTGTTACCACAGCAGAGGAAGACCACGTTAGGAAATAGTTAAACTGGACACACAAGTCCATGGGACCGTGATCCTTGTGAGAAAGTTCTAATTTATTTGAAAAGTGCCCAACTGATGGCAGCTATCCCTGGCTGGGTCATGGTGGACATTGCTGGTTTTTTCATGGCTGTAGGTACTAGTGGTCCCTTCCCTGAGCACATTGTGGGGGGCGGTGAGAATGTTAGCTTTGCTTTCAGCATGGCCTAGGCTTTCCTGTGTTGCTTCTGTAGTTGGGTCCTTTTTGCTCTGGACTAAGAGAGGCTTCTGAAATGCAGGGCAATGAAGCCTCAGGAGGGACTCTCCCTTCCTCTGCATCAGTTGCGTCCATTGGAATGGGAATGTCATTTGGGAGTCTGTCTCTATAGAGTATCTGGGCAGAGTGTGTTACATCCTTCTGAGGTTTATCTTTCTTGCCTCTGTAGAGGAAAATTGATTTCTTCCTTCAATTTGGATCATTTTGCTGTAAGAGGTAATAGATAGTCCTCTCCCGTGTATCATTTCTATGGGGGAGCTGTCTAATTGTTATACCAGGATTTTTCAGGTATTTGGGCAGGGCCTAGATCTCAACTTGTGTGCTCTACAGTCGGGATCTCTGGGTTGTTGTATGTGGTGTGTTCTGGGTTTTTTTGGTTTGTTGTGTTTTTTCTGATTGTAATATCCTTGTGGGAACTGGAATCCTTGAAGGTCTCTGGTTTGCTGTGAATGAAATGCAGAGTCAGTATCTGGGAGGAGTGAGGTGTCAGTTCTCTCTACCTTTCCCTGTCCTCTGGGAGAGGAAATTTCAGTGACCTTCTCCAGTGGCTGGGGGTTGTATTGCATATTTGCATATTGCGCGATAATCTATGCGTGGTTATTTGTATCTGACTGCTCTAATGGTGAGAATATAAAAATGATATTTTGCCCACCTATAAAAGGAAGGTTTTACAATATTGGTAAGGAGGGGAAAGGGCTCAGGGCCAGGAATGGTGATACGTAGTCAAACAGCTTTGTCTTTGGGAGGGAAAAAAGGAATAGCAAATGCAATGGGAATTTTTTTTCCTGGTGCACCCAAGTGCAACAGTGTGCACAAAGCCAATGTGATTGCCAGCTCAGGAACTTTATTGCAGGGGGTACAAGTGGTTTGATTAAAGGCTGATATGCTCAGGATCCTCACTGAGCTGTTGTGGACGAGCAGCGTGGGTTTGTATTTATGCTTTCGCAGTTTCAAGTGATTGGACTTGTCTGAGTGAAGGTGTCTTTGTAGTTACTAATTATCTAAGGAATTTTATTCCCATCACTTTTTGAACCAATGAGGACTGTAGTATTCACCATACCCTGTGGCACTGAATGCCACAATGAACTTTGGTGAAGATAGCTGCTTTTGGTTTAACCCTGCTGTGAGCTGGCTTCCTCGATGCCCCTCTGCTGGTGTAACAGCAAGGCAATTGTTTCCTGCTTGCCTTCCCATGCCAGCTAGGAGCTTGAGAACTCTGCATCGTCTTCCCTCAGTGATCTCTTTGAAGAGGTTATGAGGCTAAAGGAGCCACATGTAGGGGCTGTCTCTTACCCTTGATTGCTTTGCCCTTCATTCCATGTTTCCTAGTTCCGTTGTGTCCTGTTGAGAGAAGAAACCAGGTTTATGTAGTGATACAGCGTATTTTTTCTGTTTATATATATAATGTATATATATTTGTGTTTTACTGGTTTTTTTTAAATTCAATTTCAGCTATCACTCAAATGCCATAGTCACTGAAGATGCTGAAAACTTTTTTCAGAAGTTAAACAAACACTCATTAGAATAATGCAGAAAAGCTGTTGCCCTTCCAGAGTTATCCCAGCTGGCAGAGTGGGCCAAAGACCTTGAAAAGCTCATTCCTCTGGGAGCCAGATCACAAGTACGAGGATCAATAGAGTAGGGATAGTCTGTCCTAGTTGTAGGCTAAAAATACGGGAACTGATTTTTATTTTCCTATCTATTGTAATTTAAAAATAAATAGCTTATGACTTACTAAGAGATATTGGTGGACCAGCATTTTGCACAAATCTGATTATTACATTGTTAATATTTTGACAAGTATTCGTAACAGAAGCTTTACATGTGGATTTTAGCATGTTTGCTACTACATTTTTTAAAAATTATTTTTCTGGCAGCTATATATTTATTTTTGATTCCTGGTAGTTTCACAAAAAGCGCAAATCTTTAATACAGATCGTATATCCTGAGGATAAGTAAGAAAGCAAGCAACTAGATGCTTCAAGTGCATTTGGAAATAGCTAGTGGTGCTGTCCTAAAACTGTGCAAAGTCAGCGAAAACGCCTTATTTCTTCTCTGTTCGCTGAGCGAGATGTATAGGCACAGCACAGTAAGATGGAGGCTGCTGTCACCACGCCTGGATACAGACTTGACGGACAAGGAAGGGTTCAGGGATTAACGGGAACTGTGATGTAGCAGCTGGGGGGAGAGGCATTCAGAACAGGGAGCCTCCACTTGTGCGTTAGAGATATTGGACGTATTTTTATTGTCAGCTTTCAGGGTGTGATTTGCAAACTGCATACAGACCCAGGTGCTAGTTGGTAGTTGCGGATGTTTTTTGTATGACACGTGCTCAAATTAAAACCACACCAAAGGAAAAAAAAAACCCAACAAACAACAACAAATTGGTTAAGTTGTATGTTCAATTCTATTTAAAAGAAAAACTAAAAATTGCATCTCTTGTTTGGTTAAATGTGGACTTGAATGACCAGAGCTACTTCAGAGACTTAAACGGAGGACAGACAGACTGTGTATTCCTATCCTGTATTACCACTTTAACTATCTCTGTTCTAGGCAGGGTTTTGATTAAAGGCATTTGAATTATGATTCTTAAGATGTAAAACTTTTGGAAGAAGAGGTATGACGGCCACTTAGGATCAAAAAGGTAAAGAGGATGATCAGAGTTCTTTTAAGCTGGTCCCAGAGGAATGGAGTGGCTGAAGAAGTTATTAATTCTTCCTGTGTATCCCAGAACTAAAATACAAATCATGCCAAAGAGCCCATCTTGGTTGTATAGGGAAAACCTGAGCCCTTCGGGCAAAGTAGACAGGAATTAGTTAAATTAGTGTTGCTAAAAATGTTTTTTCCCCTGTAGAGACGGTATAGCTGATGATAATGTGTACAAATGGTCTTATAAATTCAGTGAACCTGAGTTTCAGGCATTGTGGATTTAAATATGTAACGACTAGCCTTCAGTAGCCACGTCTAATAGGTTAGCGCATCTGTGTGAAAATTAGAAAGTATCTATTAAAAGGGATGTGGAATCAGATTTGTCCATATTAGCCATGTTCAATTATTGCACGGCATCCACAGTGCACGGGTCGTCATGTTCTGACACTCTATTCAAGAAGAAGTGGCAGAAAAAACTCTCTGCACTGTTAGAAACTGAAATCAGTCACCAGGGGCTTATAGATGTGTAAAAAGAAAAGGCAAAGCAAAAATCCAGTTCTTAGGTGTTTTCACTGCCTGCCTGGAAACTTTGGTTTCCATGATGCAACATGAGGGTCTTTTAAAGACTATTTTGTTAGACATGTGGGTCAGTTCAGGAAAATAGGCATCACCTCTCCATATCCTAAAACAGCAGGAGAGAAAGAGCACTTACTTGATTCAGCTATTTTGGCCAAGAAAGGCCCTGGGGAATAACTGTAAGAAATTGGGAAGAGAAAAAGAATTGGTGGAGTTGTGTAGTACCAGTGATGCCGATGTCCTGTAGGAGATGCAGGGATCTGTTTATCGCACAGGGCACCTCAACGCTAAATATGCCCTATCTGGTTAGAAGTAGTTGAAGCTCTGTCAGCAACGATGCTCGAGTTGTGTTGGCTGGAAAAGCCTGACATGGAGAACTATACTGACTTTGGCACGAACTGCTCAGAATTAGTTGTGTTTTGCAGTGCTGATAGAGTAGCATGCTCAGTATTTCTTTTCTGCCAAGCAGGTTGTTGAATGGCAAGCCCGTTGTCCTCTGTAGGACACCCTTCAGTTTGGGAAGCGAGGTCGCAATGAGCTAACGCTCGTTTTGCCCATTCTGTGTGCGCAGTTTGGTTGGCACGAGCTGCAAAACTGGGCTTATATATAAAGAATTGGGTTGAGTACCGGGAATGATTTGCACAGGTATTTAGTTTGTACGTTTCTCGATTCCGTAGCCAGTAGCCTCAAATAAAAAGGGGCAGAACTCAGTACGGGGAGCAACCTCTTTGGCTCATGTTACACTGGGGTTTGGCTTGCTAGAAAAATGCCTCTGTTTTAAAGGGATGGATTTTGGAAGAACCGCTTACCTATGCCTATGCTTGTTGTTCTGTTTTGCTGCTGCTTTTTTTTTTTTTTCCCTCTCTGATGATGTCAAAATGGAAGAGCAAGTCACAAGCCTGTGGCCCTTTTTCCATAGTGCCTGGCTCTGAGTGTAAATGGCATCTCCAGGCTGGCTGTGGTGGGGCTCTGCCTGAGAGAAGTGGCTGCATTGAAAATTCTCGTTAGTGAAAGTGATGGATGGCTTTGCTGCAAGCTGCCCTTTCCCCTTCAGAGTGAGCCTGGGAAGGAGAGGGCTTCTGAGAAGCTGTCAGCACTTGATAGCTGTACAGAAACCTCTGTGTGCTGGGTCACTGGAGCCATGCTGAAAGGAGAAAATGAGAATAATCTAGGGCCCTGCCTGTTCAAACAGTACCTGCTCAACTTGCTGAAATGCGGCTAGCACCAAACATCTCTGATGAATCAAGTCTTGTCCGTGGTATCAGATGGGAGTTGAATATTGCATAAATATCGGATTTATTAAGAGCTCTTTTCTTGTTCAGTGAATATTAAAGAATGATTCCTCTTGTGCTGAATAAAGGATAATCTGTTGATAACAGTCTTTTTGAATCCAAAGATATCAGGACTGCATTTTGAAAGGTGATGTTTCCTAAGAAACAGATCTGTTGAGAGAATATATTTTTTTTCTAATTTTTCCTCCAGTGAAGAAAAGGAGAGATATTAGTTGAACATTTTAAAAAAAGATCTTTCTTGTGGGAGTAACAGTTTATTTCTCTATCCAGTTAGAAGTACCTAGTGGAGATTTATCTAGGTCTTTGAAAAAATAATAGATGTATTTTTAATGGATTCCAAATCAGAAGTTTATTTTTTTTTATAGTCATGGCACGCTGGCTGACTGGTGTGTTCTGGTCCAGCGCACACATGCATCACAGAGCTATCCCAGTGACTTATATGCTTTCATCACTAGCTCTGTCTTTTTATATTCATACAATGCTTTATTTCTCAACTTTGCAGTTAACGCCTAAATAATCTAATAAGATATTTCTACTTGTCATTTCTTTCCCCTGTCTGAGAAGAACAATGTACTACGCAGGCAGGTCCATTTAAATTGAAATGGAGCCTGTCCTCTGTTTCCAGCGAGAGTCTGGAACCTTTACATATTGACATGTGCCAGAGATTAGAAATTATGACATGGTGTTATTAACTTCACATCTTTACAGCTAGATCTGGCACTTAAAGCAGAGATCTTTCTTCCTTGCTATATATGAAGAATAAAATAGATCCCCTTGTAGGTAGTAAGTCCTGGGCAAAAAAAAAAAAGTGTTTCTGGAGAATTTAGAAATGTATTAATTTACTGGAGCTAAAATCATGTAATTGTAAATAGGAGTCATTTAAGCGTTTAGAAGATGAGTCAGAATTCTGGTTTGAAGTGTCTAACAAAATCAGCCAGCTCAAATCGAGAACTATTTTCTAAATCTAGTGGTCTTTATTGTATACTCTTCTTGCACGATGGGAAAAATTCCTCAGTAGAAGGTGAAGAAATGTTTTTAGCTCACAGTTTGAAGGAGGAGTTAGCTATTTTCTTAAAAATAGCCCTTCTTTCACGTGCTTTCCACATGCCGCAGGAATCCTACTGACACCTACTGCTGTGCCATAAACGAAGGAGACTTACTGTTTTTGAAATCAGCATGTGATGATTTCAGTCTTGGTACAACTGGAAGGTCTCCTAAGCGCTTTTTAACCCTCTTAGGTGCTTACGTCTGCTCTGAAAGAGCTGGCGGTGGCTGCGCTGGTGGAGAAGAGGAGGTGCCGGGCTGCAGCAGGCTGGGTGGTGCAGTGGGGACTGTCCTCCTGGGGAGCACAGGAGCCTTTAGAGCTACTGCTACCCCCGAGGCTGGCCCAAGCTGGGAGTGGGGCTAGGACCAGCCGGCAGCATCTTGGATGCTCTCTGATCTGTCCCAGCTCTGCTTGCCTTCTGCATCCCATTGCTGTACCGTGCTCCGCTGCTTCGTGAGAGCCTTGTCTAGGGGAGATTAAAGGTGGGCCTAGGAAACAAATCACTTCTCATTCTTTCCATTTGGTGCTTTTTATGATCTTGAAATGGAAATCCTTCAGAGCAGCACTTGAAGCCTTTCCTTGTTCCCTTCCAGGCTGCTGTCTGCAGGCCTTTGGCGAGTGATGGAGTAACCAGACGCCTGGTTTTACCATGCCTACGGGCAAATAAAGATACAGACACAATACTCAGTGTAGTAGAAATGGTCCTGATGGAGGACTTTGGTGTTAGGGATGATATTAAGTGTGTTTGCGCTGTCACGGAGACATGAGTGGGATGGCGTTACCTATGCTGGGTTCACCTTCTGCGGTGTGGAAATGCAGCTACTCTGCATTACTGCTACTTCTGTTAGTTTGGTGTTTGACTAGTTCTTGTTCGCCAGTGTAAAACCAGTGAAATGATGGGTTTGTTTCAACTGCTGTCATTTTAGGAAAATATTTGTGCCATTAAAAAAAAAAAAAAGGCTAAATTGGCATAGAAGTAGGAAGAAATGTTAAGTAGAGAACAGGATGAGGCGCTGTTGAAAATTCAGTTCTGAGGTTTGGGTGGTTATTGTACAAAATTGGGTAGGTTTCGCTTCTTCCTGTTTCTTTTCAATTTCCGAATGCACTAATAAAATTACAAGATTTATTTATTTAGAGATAAAACGAAATTTATTATTTACAAAGGGCCCTTTCTGAAAGACTGGGTTCATGACAAAATTTTTATTTTGAAAACAGGTGTAATAGTTCAATGTTTTCTTGAAATTGAATTTGAAACTGACTGGAGCGTGAGGCATAAACTTACTTAGGCTTGAGGAAATTACAGTAAGTAAAAAAAAAAAAAAAATCATGTATCTACTGTTGAACTTATAGAGAAAAATCAGCTCACTGAGTGGAGGGAGGCTGCCTGATTTATGCCTGAGGTGTAAGCATTTGACAAAGGCAGGCTGCTCGTACTGAGGGAATATTTTCTTTCCATTTACTTCAGTACAACAGCTATTCCATTCAAAATTGAGAGCAAACTGAATGAGAAAGACAGGAGAGCTTGTTTTTAATCTTCTGGCATCAGACAGCAGCAGGTGTAGTAGGTGAAGATCTACTAATTCTAAACACTGCGGGGTATGATCACCAGCAGAGTCAATCACATTCACTAAATATAAATAGAATTTCTAGCAAAGTGCTGGAGTTATTGTGAGAATAATAATTAATTTCAAATGAAAGTGTCTTGAAGGTTGCTAATATGAGAATGATTTTTTTTTCTTAAGCAAAATAACTAAGCATAAATAAAAGCTTTTTTAAGATAGAAGCACATGGTGATTAAAGCTGTTGTTCAAGTCCCTTGATTTAAACAATCTTAATGTGACCCAGAGTCTATGAAGTCTGTTTCCTTTTATTTTAGTAAGTATTGGGAAAAAATAACATAAAGCTATAGATAAACACTATTTCTGTCATTGTCTTTTAGCTGCCTTTTATCCTCTCCCCCTTAAAGTTAGAGACCCATTTCAATGGGTCCAGAGAGGAACAAAATGGGTATCTTAAAGTCTGTATTTTGTAATTGCCTGTGGAAGCTTGTGAACTTAGTGAATAGGGTAGGAGTTAAGGATCTGTAAAAGTATTTGAATGACATGAACAGAATTTCTTTCCCTCTGCTTAGAAATATTTTTTTTCTGTTGGGGAATGTAACGATGAATCTGGTGTCCAAGTTTTCGTTTGAGGAATGAACATTTTCTCTGCGTGTGGTTTGTTTGTTTGTTTTTTCCTCCTTTCACTTCCACTCTGTCAAAGAACTTTCTTTTTGTTTAGCAGCATTTTATTCTACGATTTTCAATTAATGGGGTGCTTTCTTTTGAATAGCTGATTAATTTTCTGTAGTTCAGGAACAGAAAGAGTAAATAGAAGGTGATAGTTTACAAGAAAACTTTTCTTTAAGAAGAGAGGATTAAAAACTGGATTCTCCCAACAAAAGCCCTAGATGGTCTCTTTTTCTGTTTTCCACTTTGCTCTCTTTTCTTTCCCTTCACAACCCAAAAGGTCAAACAAAACCAAGCCCTCCTCCAAATGAGAAAAGAGTATCTATATGCTTTAATTTCTGAATCCATTGCCTTGCTGCTTGCTGGTAGACCGGTCCATGCAGCGCAGATAAGTATCAAGACCCTAATTTTAGCCAAGTATTTAAATGTGTGGTTACATTCATTCCTAATACGGCTAATACAGAGGTCTAGATTTTGTTCTGAATAGAAAGCGCTTTTCTGAATTGAAGTATGGGATGCAAAGCATCTAACATTAATCGTAGCCAGTAGATGAATGCATACTCTGTCCAGAGATTAGATTTCTGTTATTCCACTGATTGCAAATGTGGTTCTAACAGTTTCATATATATTTAGGTATTCCGCACGCCCTAAAGAAGGGAGCAAAGTAGTCACTCAAAAGAAAAAAGCACTGAGAAGAATTTTGTTTGGAGTAGAGGCAGCAGTAAGTTTGAAGGCTGGTAAACCCAGTGTTGTTAGTCATTAGACATACTCTTATGTGTGAGTGTAGATACTGTTAAAATGTTTCAATGCTGTTGAAATGATAAAAATATTTGTTGCTGGCATGTTAAGCTGCAAACATCAAGTTGCTTTTTATGTGTCAAATCGTTCCTCTGTAGATTTTTCTTTATCACAGTGAAAAGTGGGAACCAGAGTAGATTTAAGGAAGCACATGATAATCTACCAAGCAATTCCGTTTCTTGTGTGTCCGTTATACGGGTATGGCCTGTGATGAGTAGGGATTCAAAATGCGGTGCAGCATCATACAGAGGGCCTGCGCTTTGTGTGGACGGGCTTCCCCGCTGTGCATTCGCGAGGAAGATGACTACATTTCATAGCTACTAGTTGCTGCTATGGGCTCTTGGCAAAGTATTAGGGTGGTGACGTTTGGATGTGTCTGTTTTGCAAGAAAATATTTTGGCACCGTCTTATGTGTGGTTTGGTCCAGCAGAAGAGCATGTGGGATGTGTAGTCTTCAAATGGAAATGCTGTAGGAGTATTTATTTTAATCAATGTTTAAACACGCATCATGGTGTGGCTAAAAATACCTGCCTGCTTCGGTAGAGTGAAGAAAAGTGCTGTAAATATAAATGTAGGCGGTGTGAATGGCTGAGAACTGGGTAACATTTGCTATAGGCTTCTAGGGGCTGTTTTTTGAGAAAGAATAAAAGTTGCGTGTGAACAACAGGCCATAGAACGTTTTTTATTATTATTATTGATATGTTTATAAACAGCTGGTTTTGGAATGCAAAAAGATAATGAACCAACACTGTGTTCTATTCATGATCTTGGATAAGGGCAGGAGCACGAACTGCACCAGATCTGACTCATTCTGTTTGGCTGCACGGAATGTGATGAAACTACAAAGGCAGTTTCCAAACACGTGACTACAAATAACTTGTCAGTGTTTGGTGATGCAGAGTCCACATAAATCTCTACATCTGGAAAGTGTGAACCCACAAGTATCTCCTGTTAATTATGCTGTTTGACATTTCCAAAGCTAAATAAGAATGATGCTTAGTTATGAATCATATTTTGCCATGCTCAAATGCCAAGCTTCATTTTATTGCGATAGAGATTAAGGCCAGCAGAGTAGTAGTTCTTCTCGGCATCAGAATTTTTCTACTGTCAAACTGCTGATGCAGCATTTGCTTCATATAAATGAACCTTTGCACCTTTATAAAGTGCTTGAATTCTAGGAAAATATGTGCCTTATCAAAAGGTTAATCCTTGTAAAATATTGTAAATTATCTCCTGTCTGTGCAGTGGAGGTGCAGTGAAAGTAATTCTCTGCTGTGAATTAAAATTCCAGTGCCTATTTTGGAAGATTGGAGAGCATCATTACAGGTGCTGGCGGCACTGGGCTGCTTGGCAGGAGCAGCTGGGGATTAATCTCCCAGCACTCTTGCTGGGTCAAATCCTTGAGTACCAGTTATGCATGGGGTAACAAGCCTCATTTCTCCTGCTCAGTGTTTTGGAGGGACTGCAAACGAGCATTGTTCCAGCAAAGTATGAAGAACCCCTGCTTAAATAACTTCAAACTTCAGCTGCGTGGAAATGCTTTGAGTGTTTTGCCCTTTTCTTATTTTTGGTAGGATAGCGTTCATTTTCTGTCTGGGGTGCTGCATTGTTAGTCCTACTGTTAAGGCAGTGTGTGAAGAAGAAGGGAAAAAAAATATTCTCTCTGCAGAAGGAGTGCTGGGTAACCCTCCACCACTGCAAAAAAAAAAAAAAGCAGTTTCAGTACTATGTGTTTAACCTACCTCATAGCTCAGGCTTAAGGAAATTCATCAGTTCCAATACTTGTCACTTCCTTTTATTTCTCTTTTGACTAAGAAATAGGAAGAAGTCTAACTGAAAACTGTTTTTAATCACAGCGTAAAGTTACACAAAGGTGCGGGCTTGTACCTGTATTTGCATTAACATTTTATTTTGATTACAGCATATAGAATAAAGTAGTTGTCTAAGTACACGTTGGGGTACATCGTTGAGGTAAACTTGTCCAAAACTGGTTTTGGTGGTAACTCCCAAGTAGCTTGTCGCAGTCCGGGCGCGCAAGTGTTCGTACCGCCTCCCAGGGAGGAGAGGGGATCAAAGGTAAAATGGGGAAGAGAACCTCCTGTCAACTTGTAGGCACGTATAGAGATTGAGAGAGTGTTAAATAGGTTTATTATCAAATATAAGGGCATGCAAGCCTTCTGCGCAGGATGCTGCACTTCCCTGTCATGTGAGCAGCTGCTGGGCTCCTGGGCAATGAAATGGGTTAAAAAGTGAAGTACCTTCCACCTGGACACTGTCCTGCATCTTCTGTTGATAAACATTAAATAGCCCTTCAACAAGGATACCCACTCAGGAGTGTTGCACACAGCTTTTGTGTTGTTTGTTAACAGCACCTTTTGCAAGTGTGAGACCGGTTTGTTGTGTAGCTCAGAAATACAGATATTCGCTGTCTGAGAACCACCTTTCTCTTTTTTTTCTCTTTTTGAGACCAGAAATATGCACCTAAAAGGGAAGTGTGATATGTTGAGACCAAAGCTTTGTTTTGACATCTTGTGGTTGACAGGACCCAGGGCGCCCAGTACAGGTCTGCAGTACTGGGCTACATAAACTGAGTTGTGGCCACTGTTTTCCTCTAAATTGGGCCCTTTTGAAGTGAGTGCTGGCTTCACTGCTCTCTTTCACCACAGAAACAGTCAAAACTCCTTTTCCTCCCTTCCCAGGGGAGGAAGGAGACCATGCCCACTCGCAGGGTCTGGTTTTGGGGGGAGGCATTGTTTTGCTTCATCCTTCAGAAGGGAGAGCGATGCCATGGCCCAGGCCTGTGCTCGGGCTGCTCACAGGGCCAAGGCTATCAGGAATTCCTCTTCTCCTTAGTCCAGCAATGGTTTGTTGTATTTCTGTTCAACAACTGCTTCAGCTTTTTCCTTCCTGCTTGTCTCGCTGCTGATGTCCCCCTTCTCTTCTGCAGTACCTCTTTTATTTTTTCTCTTTTTCCATTCCTGCTGATTGAAGTCTTCTCTTTAGCCTCCTATTGTATCTACCCAATTCCATGAATTCTTCTCCTGAATTCCTATTCCATTCCCACAAAAAGGCCCTTATTCTCAGAGAGGAGTGCATTTTTGCCTGGCCTCTGGACAGCTGTTCTATTCAAAACCTCTCCCCCAGAGTAAGAAGCATCCCACAATTCATCGCTTTTTTCTTTGCCATGGTAAAAGCTAAAAGAATGTTTAACAAAGACCTACAATTTGTGAGGGAGGTGGGAAGTCTGAGTATAACTTAAAAGTTTCAGAAAACTGCTGAATAATATAACCATTAAAAAAAAAACACCACTTTTTGAAAGCTTTATTCCTGTCATAACCAGCTGATAAAGTCATAAACTTGCAGAATTTGATACAAACCTCTTATATGGACATTAGTGGTGTGAGTAATGTACTCATTTAATATTTCAAAGAATCCTCTCTTTTTGGTTTGGTGGTTTTTTTTTGGTCAATGCAAGATGGCATGAAATGAAAGCACATATTACATGTTGAGGGTTGATAACAAGTAGGCAATTAATGGGTTGTATTTTATTTTGAAGATTTTTGGAGTCAGTAATATGCAAATGCAAATTGAGGGCAATAGATCTGTAAAAAGTCGGGTTTATTTTTTTACTTGCATTTTTCCCTTAAAGCCATTACTTTTTCTTCTAAGGATTTGTGTGTGTTTGATAAACACTATTTTGACCATGGGAAGTGTTTGTTGTACAGACCTAGATCACAATCTAAGCAAGTTTGTTACAGAATGGTGTGCTGAAATTGGTGTTTTGAAGGAATGCAATCAAGTTGAAATTAGTTTTGCCTCTGTTTACAAAACATTTTAGCCTCCTCTCACTTGCAGTGTAGCTGTTATCCCAAAGCAAGATAAGGAATAACATACTTTATTCCAAATTTTTTGCTAGTTTAACGGGCGCCTTTGACAGCTTTCTCTGCACGATGGATCCTGCTGTGTTCTCACAGGGGTCACTTGCTTTGTTTTTTGTCTGAGAGGCCTTTGCGTGGTGGCTGGGAGCTTAGTGACAAAATGCTCCTGGTTTGAAGTGTATTGAGTTTCAAGTGCAAACTTACCTCACTGCTGCTTTTTGGATCAAGTCGTAGGGGGGATGAGCCCGCCATTTTGCAGTGTTAGCGTTTCTCAGCTCACCGTGGCTGCGTTTCCATCCCTGTGTCGTGGCACATGCACATGCAAATACACTTCGGTTGACTTCAGAGCCTGTTCCCCATTTTTTGAGATGTGTCCTCCCCACAGACACGTACCCTGCGTATTTGGGCCTCGGATGCCTGGCCCGAACCCTACGGATGTGCTTTAATACACCAAGTTGTGTCTCTGAGGAAGCCATTGCTCTGCTTCTCTTCAACCTTCCCCGGGCGGAGCTGGTGGACAAAGGATCCCCCCAGCCCCATTGTGAGTGTGGCCATGTGCATGTGAAAGGGCCTTTACATGTGCATTTGCGCTGACCCTTATTCTATTGTCACCAATTCATGTAACGAAGAGTCCCTAGGTATTCATTAACGAGTGTTGCTTCATAAACACTTCTTCTGCAGAATACATGATACACACAGAATGGTCCTGGTTTTGTTCTCTTATTTCTCTTAACCATTTAACATAAAGAAAAGCTTTAAGTCAGAGCAGGCAGAATCATGCAAAATACTCCTAGCAAAGTTATGCATACTTAAAACTGTCCTCTGATGGTGTTGTAGCAGTGATTCTTCTTCCATTGGTGACGAAGGAAGCTTTTCCATGAAAGCCAGACTTTGCTGGTCACGAGTCCTGTTTATCTTGCTGATCTCTGGTGTATTTGCTGGTACATGGCTCACATCACAGAATTTCTTTGAGTAACCTTGTTCACCAATTTTGCAAATCCAGTCCAAGGTATCTTGTTTTCTTATTTTAAGGTACTGTAAGAAACCATGTTTGAACTGTTGCTAAGGTTTTAAGTGTATTAGAGCTTCATTCTGCGATGGTTATGTGGTGATTTGCATTGTCGGTTGTAGCTTGAGGAGCCGCACCAGCAGTCTCTGTCTAGAGACTGAGAAGGAGCTTTGTGAAAGATGACATTTGACTACCAGATGCATTCAAAACCAGGGCTGCTGAGCATTACCCCATCTGCTTTGAGCAGAGCAGCAGGGGTTTTTAAAGCCTATGTATTCATTATATAGAGGGCGTGGCTACATGTTTAATACAAGTCCTCATTAATTTGTGTAGTCCACTAGAGTTCTCTAGTGTAAGTATGAAGAAATAAAGCTCATAATGATCTCTTCTGTTCCCTCAGCTTGCATCTGTTCCACACGACCCTCACCAGGGTTTGCTGCCGGCTTTTTTCTTTTAGGCTGTAATAAAAGCCTTCAGGACTCACATGAAAGTTCCCGTACCTGTGCAACAAGGGCCTGGATGTCAGGCAGGGGATGTGAGGCAGCAGACAACTTGGTGGAATTATATTCTCACAGCGCTTCTTGAGCACGCACGGCCAGCTGGTGCCAGGTGGCCTGCTGCCGGAGTAGCAGGGGATCTGAAAAATAAGATCTTGCGTTCTATGGCAAGTATCTATCCTCCTGGGCTTGCAGTCTCTGCAGGGCAGCTGTCTCCTTTCCAGTGAGCGCCAGATTTCCATAGTTTGAAGGAGGAGCCAGCAGTAAGTTTCTAGCACTCTTAGAGGGCTTTGGAAAAGTGTGCAAACAACCCCCAGAGACTTGATAGCAGCCTCTGACATGCAAATGCAATTCTCACCCCCTCATTTTCTGATCAGCCTCGGTTTCCTTCGGGTCGCAGCGTGCAGTAGGCATTGGTCCTGCTGTAGTGTGGCACTCACACGCTTACAGTGCCAGTCACTTCCAGAGTCACTGGAATGAAAGAAACAGCTGCAGAGCCTCACGCAGGAAGAGATGTGCTTGTGAATCTTCTAACGTGTTACAAATAGTAGCGAGAGTTTGAAACGCAGCCAGACACACTTTTCCGTCTTTCCATATCTTTAAAAGTTGTTTTTTCTTTTGATTCAGAACTCCAGGATGTGTATCTCAAGTATTGATTTAAAGTCCTAAATAATTTGTGTGATAGCTGAAGATCTTGTAGCCATTTATCACAGATTTATTTTATTTTTTTTCCTTCATTGCACGATGCCTGTGGAGTTTGCTGTCACTGAAGCAGCAAAATTATTTCTGCTGTGAAAGTGCTGCAGTTTGAAGCCTTTGGGTAGGATGCCAGAGTCAGGTTGTGAATTCTAGTTTAATTTTCATTCCTGATCTCTAATAGCAGCTGAGGAGGAGGAGGGGAGTGCTGTCTCCCAGAGCGCACAGAACCAAGACCCATTCAATGCTTCTCTGAAAGAGGCTGACATGTTCTCATTCTGTTCATCTCCTGGCTTGCCTATGTAATGGTAGAGGTACCAATGTTGCAAAACCCCAGAACTGAAAAATTCTTGACTTCTTTTCACCTCCCGTTTTGGCTAGTACCTGCAGAAGAAAGGCTGTTTTTCAGTAGCATGCCCACTTTTATAAGTGTCGATTGGCAGGGCAAAAACTGCAGATTGCCAGCTTTTAAAGTGAGGTATAGGAAAAAAAAAAAAAAAGTTGGTTTTATGTGCTGTTACATTAAAAATGCTGTGAAAGTCATTATTTCCTGTAAGGTGAATCAATAAAAAATCTAGGCAATTATTATCCATCCTAGGACTTAGTGTTATGGTGCCTTCACTGCTGGTTTAAATTAATATGCCAAGGGTGAACCATGGCGAGTGTGGCAAGGACACGCGTCGTCTTCTACCGTCTCAGCTACGCAGATGGCAGTCCTTGGGCAGGAGTGAAACGGGAGAGGACGGTGTCCTACCCCCTGGCAGAAAACTGCTGGTTTAAATTAATATGCCAAGGGTGAACCATGGCGAGTGTGGCAAGGACACGCGTCGTCTTCTACCGTCTC